>JARYZH020000689.1:0-85157 GCA_030021035.2 Notholithocarpus densiflorus
TTTTTTTTTTTTTTAATGAATGGTTGTTTGAAATGTTGTTTTGGCATCTATTAAGAGTTTGTATTTCAACCAATAATAAAGTTCTATTATCTGTTATTCTGTGTCCGTTTGCTACAAACTTTTTGGTTTAGCTTTTACTTTATTTTATTTATGTACAGTATTTTAAAGGCGGAAATCATATTTTCGTGTTTACATTTTCAAGCGATTCCACTTTGGTCTATAGATTTTATTTTTACCGCTTTTAGTTCCTATTTAGAAAAACGACATTCATTTTAGTCCTTTATATCAATACCCTAACGGCAAAATCCTAGGTGGCAGACGGAACTATTAAAATAATAATAATAAATTTTATTTTGGCATTAAAAAATTCCACGTCAGCATCTAAATTAAAAAATTTAATTTATTAATTTTAACTAAATAAAAAATATTAAAAACAAAATTAAGAACACAAACAACAAAATTTAAACACAAAATTTTAATTTAAGAACACAAAATTAAACTTTAGATCCACATCAAATTAAACATGAACACAAAATTTAAAACCCAAAAAATTTGAAAAAGAAATTGAAACCCAACCATCAAGAAGAAGATTAAAACCCAAAAAATTTGAAAAAGAAATTGAAACCCAACCATCAAGAAGAAGAAATCATGGAAGGTTTAATTCCATTTCTTCTCCAAGCCATCAAGAAGCCGAAGCCTCACACCAAATATAATAGAAGCCACTCATAAAACTCAAACCGTCGCTACCATTTGTTAATTGCAGTAGAATCGTTCAATGGTTCATCTCATAGGCTAACCCGGTCTAAATTTCAGCCACCAGATACGCCATAAACCCAAAACCCCACAAACCCAGATCAGAATACAATATCGAAATACAACAGACACCACAAACCCACAAACCTAGATCAACATAGACCACAAACCCAGAAACCCAGATACACCACAAACCCAGAAATCAACATACACCACAAACACATAAATCAACCTACACCAATGAGCTGAGAGATAGAGAGAGGAAAGAGAGAGACTTACTGATCTGGGAGACAGAGACAACGATTTGTGAGAGAGAGAATCGAGAGATAGAGAGAGTTTGAGCCATTTGGGTCTGAGTTTAAATGAATCGTAAGATAGAGAGAGTGGGTCAATCAGAGAAAGAAAAGAAAAGAACCACCGCCAGTTGTGGTGGTGGCGGCAGTGGCGATGAGCGGAGGAGGTAGCCATGGACTTAGAATAAGTTTTGAGAGTTTTGGAAAAGAGAAAGGAAGGTTTAAGAGTATTTTAGAAGGCAGGGAACCGGTTTAATTTTAACTTCGTTCATCTCTCCGATCCCAACTCCAATTTGAACTTCTAGGTTGACCCTTTTGACTAAAATAGACCTCCGATCGTAGTTTGAATCTTGTTTGAATTAATTAGTTGTGACTATAATAGACCTCCGTTTTTTTTTTTTTTTTTTTTTTTTTTTTTTTTCTTCTGGGTTTGTGTTCTTAGATCTGGGTTTGTGTTCTTATTGTTCTTGTTCAAGACACACTTAGATATCAATTCATATGATTTTTGGTTTTTAATTCTATTTTTAATTTTTTTTATTTAGTTAAAATTAATAAATTAATTTTTTTAATTTAGATGCTGACATAGCATTTTTTAATGCCAAAATAAAATTTATTATTATTATTTTAATAGTTCCGTTTGCCACCTAGGATTTTGCCGTTAGGGCACTAACGGAAAGGACTATAATGGATGGTGTTTTTCTAAATAGGGACTAAAAACGATAAAAATAAAATCTAGGGACTAAAGTGGGAATCGCCTGAAAATGGAGGGACGAAAATGTGATTTTCGCCTATTTTAAAATATCATTTTCCCTTAAAACTTTAAATTTTCATTCCCCCTGAAAGTGGGAGGACTGAGAGTGAATGAAATTAGATTTAATGAATTTTTTACTAAAACTTTCAAAATACCCCTATATATTCAACCCTTTATTTTAAAATAGAGGTCAAGTAGTAATATTGTTATAAAATGATTTCATCCAATTCCCTCTATTTTACTCCCAAATAAGATTACTTACATTCCATTCATTTTCATTCCTTTATTTTAAAACATCCAATTAAGGTTACTTAATTCCATTCCATTTCATTCTTTTTTATTCCTTTCCATTGCTTAAATACATTCCATTCAATTCCATTCCTTTCCATTTCCTTATGATCATTCTATTCCATTCCCTTATAAACTCTCAAATGAAACCTTAAAGTATGTACAAACTGACACATCATACTACCAATTAAAAAAAAAATTTTAAAAGCAATCATTGTTTCTTGTGAGGGAAATGCCTAGTATAGATTTTTCTTTGTCTTTTTAAAGAGTAGTTTCTACCAAGCATAACTACCTTACTTTTTCATATATAAATGTTAATTATGTAGTATCTAACAAAATTTAAGATATGATTGTTGTTTCCTCTTCTTGCATAAATAATCTGATTAGACAAAGAAGAAAATAGTCTATGTGGTGTTTGATTTTTGATTAGCATACATTCCAATCCTTTTTAATCCAATAGCATAAAGAGATAGTTCAGAGATGTTGTCCGGAGAGTGTTGTTTTGATAGCTTCGTTCTTCTTCATAATTTTTTGTAGAGAGGAAAAATTTCCGACCTATCACAAGCTGACACATTATACTACCAAATCCACAAAGTACGGCCTATTACAAAGCGCCACGTATTGCTGCTAGGTTTTGCTATTACTACTTAAAAACCAACAAAATTTTGCCAAGTGTCGTTGAAATAGGGGCATAAAATGCATGCAAAAACCAATCACGCATCAGCATGTGTAAGTGATGACATAAGCAGCCCTGTGCGTGTAAGCGATGACACAGGCAGTCCAATCGGGTGTTGACATGTGTCACCTTGAAAATCAAAACATTTCGGCCAATCAAAAGATGCCATGTGTCTTGGAGAAAAAGTCTTAAAGTTCCTCCAATCAAACTGTGACACATGTCACCAATCAAGCTTCACCAAGTGTCGCTCACCTTCCCCCAAACTCCTATAAATAGAAGCCTTCCTAAGGCATTTCAACACACCAAGACATCTTGGGAGAGATCTTGGAAGACACCAAGGCATCCATGCCACAAGCAGCATCAAAGAAGATTCAGAAGTACTAAAGCTTTGTTGGAATCAAACCCTGAAGCCTCCAAGAACTTCAACCTTCAAATACGAAGAACATTCAAAGCAGAATCATCCAAACTACCTGCCTAGTTCTTAAAGTTTGCTGGAATCAAGCCCAAAAGCCTTCAAAAACTTCAAGAAATCATAAAACGGTGAAGCTCTACGAATTTAAGCCTCCAAAGCCCAAAAGAACTCCCGCCTCAAAACCTTCGAATATGAAGAACATTCAAAGAGAAATCATCCAAATTATCTTCCTAGACCTCAAAGTTCACTGGAATCAAGCTCAAAAGCCTCCAGAAACCTCAACAAACCACAAATCAGCAAAGCTCTACAGATTCAAGCCTCCAAAGCACCGAAGAACTTCCACCACAAACCTTCGAAAACGAAGAACGTACGAAGAACAATGAATTTCTAACAAGCTCATATCCAGAGATTCATTGTAATTCTGTTTCAAGGGTCTTTGATCCATCCTTCAGCCAAATTGAAGTATATTTGGTGTTCAAGTCAAAATCACATTATTACAATTCCAATCAACAAGTCTTTCAAGGAGATCGAATTAGAGGATCACTCTTTTATAATCATAGAGAATTGTACCACCTATTCATCAAAACAAATTCGCATTTGTGAAACTATTTTACTTGTTTGACTTTATTCAAACTAGAAATTTAGTCGTCCTACAAATTCTGGCACGCCCGGTGGGACATCTCTGCCTCTCATCTCATTCTCCTTCAAAGAAAGAAATCTTCATCATCTTGCTACCAACTCAAATGTCCTCCAGCAAGAACATTCAAGCTTCAACAATAGCTACTTCAATTAGACTTGGTACGACTACCACCACCAATTGCATTGGTGCAATCAATTGTAGCCAACTTAAAGCTCATAATCAACTTCAATCTCAATCAACCAAGGAAGCCAAGGTCCAGAAAATCATCTCCTTAGACCCTCTTACAAGAAACAAGGTCATCAACAAGGACATCTCTACCTTGGAACACCTCAAGTATGGGAGTAAATACCCTTCTTCCTTCACAAGAAGTTTGTCGCACGATTTCTCTCCCATCGAAGGGAACCCAAAAGATGAGATTTCATGTGCTCACTTCAATTCACTTCCTTCTCCATCATCTTGGAAAGTGGTGTCAATCATGATGACTAACACCTCTACCATGGAAGAAAAGATGGTTGAAATGTAACAAAGAGTCATCCTTCTCACAAAAGCACTTGAAGATAAGGAGCTCCAAATTGCAACTCTAATGAATAAACTTGAAATGCAAGATCTTGGCGAATCAAGCCATGGCCCTAAGTTCCCATCTGGCTTCACTTCTACAAAGGATGACAAAGGGAAAGAAAATCAAGACATTCCTCAACGGGAACAATCTACTTCGGTTACTTCGTTATCAGTTCAACAATTACAAGACATGATAACAAATATCATTCGAACACACTATGGAGGTTCTTCTACAAGTTCTCTCACATATTCAAAACATTATACAAAGCGCATCGGCAACATGAGAATGCCAAATGGGTATCAACCCCCCAAGTTCTTGTAGTTTGATGGCAAAGGAAATCCTAAGCAACACATTGCTCACTTTGTAGAAACTTATGAGAATGCAGGGACTCAAGGAGGCCTCCTTGTAAAGCAATTTGTCCATTCGCTCAAGGGGAATGCCTTTGATTGGTATACAGACTTAGAACCTGAGTCAATCGATAGTTGGAAACAATTCGAAAGAGAGTTTCTCGACCAATTCTATAGCACGCATCGCATGGTGAGCATGATGGAGCTTACTAATACTAAACGATGGGAAAATGAGCCAATGGTTGATTATATCAATCAATGACATTCTTTGAGTTTGGATTGCAAAGATAGACTTTCTGAAATATCTGTTGTAGAGATGTGCATCCAATGCATGCATTGGGGACTTCTTTACATCTTTCAAGGGATAAAGCCCCGAACATTTGAATAGTTAGCAACTCGTGCGCATAATATGGAGGTGAGCATTGCTAGTCATGGAAATACAAACCCTCCCATACCTGAGGAAAGGAGAAAGGAAGTAAGTACGAATGACAGGAATGCCAAAGGCAATCTCAAAGACCCAGTGGCTATTAACACTGCTGTAGTTAAGGTTCCAATAAGATGAGCGAAGGCAAATGAAAAACAGCTTGAAGAATGGCAAAAGAACGAAGTGCGTCGTCTTACTTTTAAGGAACGTGAGAAAAAAGTATATTCGTTCCCTGATGAAGATGTGCCAAACATCTTAGAACAACTACTGCAATTGAAACTGATTGAATTGTCAGAATGCAAGCGACCAGAAGACATAGGGAAAGTTGATGACCCTAACTACTGCAAATATCATCGCATCATTGGCCACCCAATCCAAAAATGCTTCGTCTTCAAAGAACAAATCATGAAACTTGCCAAAGAAAACAAGATTGATCTAGACTTTGATGAAGTTGTCGGGTCAAACTATGTGACCATTGCTTGTGATGTACTTTCAACTCTCAGGCAGGAGGCAAACACCATTGGAGCTTACAAATTGATTGACAATGATGGCATAAGGATCGGCCTCATCAATGGGAAGTTCCTTAAACACTTCTACGCTTAAAAATTGAGGATTGCTCATCTGTAAGAGCTTAAACTGCCCATTACAATGCTGCAATGGTACATGATGTCTTCCCATTACCTTTGAAAGCGTACTTATAAAGAGAAATTAATCCCCCTCTATGTCACCAATTGCGAGTGTGGCGTAATGATTGGATGCCTTTATCACCCTTGAGGCCGAGGTCTCGGGTTCGATTAGTAGTGATACCTACTATTGCGCAATTGGTACCCATGAAATGTCGTGGGGCGTGGGGTGAGGATTACACACGTGAGCCTCCTTTTTGTAGTAAAAAAAAAAAAAAAAAAAAAAAAACCAAAAATACCAACAAAAAAAAAAATCACCAAAAAAAAATAAAAAAATATATATATATGCTTTTGAGATCCTTTTGATTGGTGGGCGTTGCTTAAGATCAGTCAATTGCTCACTACATGATGCTCAAAGATCATTGTAGTGGAAAATGACAGGTGTAAAGAATTGGTGTTACTCAGCTTTCCTTGAACTAATGATAAACATAAGTTGGTTCTTGGTTGTGGAGTAAAATAAAATCTTCAACCTCTTTTGCAAGAAATGAAATATGCATGGCATTGCCCATCTTCTATGGACATTCTCCCACATTTCTGAAGTATGTTTTGCATCACTTATCCTCCGGGTGCATCTTTTTGTACCTTGCAAGTCTAAGCTATATCGTCTCTCTTCTAGGTTGTGCTACTTCATAGCTCTGAAATTTGAACCACATCATCTCCTTTCTGAGTGGTGTCGTTTCACATCATGTCTCTAAAATCTGGACGAAGTCAACTTCCTCCAGACTGATAATAGATCATGTATCTGAAGTCGGTGTTGCATCACCTTGCCTCTATGGGCATGTTCGTGCAATGTCAAATTCTTGGTGGCATGTTCTAACATCTTCAAAGCCTTGGCAGCATACTTGGGCATCTTTAAAGTATTGGCGTCATTTTTTCCTGCATCTTCAAGGTTTTGTTGGCATTTCCTTACATCTTCAAAGTCTTGATAGGGACTCCTTGCATCTTCAAGATTTTGTTGGCAACTCCTTGCATCTTCAACGTCTTGTTGGCATCTCTGAAATCTTGATGTCTGGCTACAGTGCTATGTACCCTCGATGTTTAAGCTATGTTGCCTCTGAAATTTGGTGCTAATGCAGCCTTATTATAAAGGCCAATATTGGTGCAACTTCAATGCGAGTGCAAGTGCCAATGTGGAGTGTTGACGTGGCGTCATGGCAAAGATGAGTATTGGCATGGCTTCAGTGCAAATGAAGTGTTAACGTGGCTTCATGGTAAAGATGAATGTTGGCATGGCTTCAATGCAAATAAAGTGTCAAGGCGGCTTTATGGCCAAAAAAAAAAAAGGAGTGCTAATGCAGTTTCATTACAAAGGCAAATGATGGTGCGACTTCATAGCAAATGCAAGTGCAAATATTGCTTCAGTAGACAAAGTAATGGTGATGCTTCAATACAAATGCAAGTATTGGCGCAACTTCATGACAAAGATAAGTTCTAACACGACTTTGATGCAAAATATGGATCCAGCTTCATTGCAAAGTTAATATGGCTTTGGTACAAGGACAAATGCTAGCGCGGCTTCATGGCAAAGACTCTTGATCAGGTTGCATTGCAAAGACAAGTGTTGGTGCAGCTTAATTGCCAAGACAAAGGCCAGTACAACTTCAAAGTCAAGTACTAGTAATAACATCATTGTATCATGAACACCTGTGATAACATTGTTGCCTAGATGACTGCCGCTATGAGAACGTCAAGGATGGATATCGCTAAAAGATTGTTGTTGCAGGAAAAGAATGTAACAACATAAAGGCATATGTCACTGCAAGAACGTTGCTATCAATGAAATACAAAGCCATCAAATGAAGGCAAACACTTATATGAGAACATCAGTGTAAAGTTTGATGTCAAAACCTAAAGATCAAGGAAACTGTGCTGCAAAACAAAAACAAGCAACATAAAAATTTGTCAGGGAAAAGATCTCATAGCACGTATAAAAAAATAAAATTTAAAATTTAAAAAAAAAAATCATTTACAAGAAAAGAAGCAAACAAGTACAAAGAAATGAGAAGCAAAAAAATAAATAAAATAAATAAAAATCTTGAGAGCAGGTGAAGAAAGCTGAAGGTTGAAAATGCTTAAGAGCTTGTTTGGATGGGATGAAAACTGAGTGATATCACTCAGTTTTCATGATCCATCATCCAAACTGAGTGGGTCCCATGGATGAGCATATGTTTGGATGAGTTTTGGATCACTGTTTTCATGACTCAAATACTAAAAAAAAATGGATGTGGGTGATGGAAAATGAAAATAGGTTTTGGGTGTTTTCAAAACTTGAAAACTGAAAATCAGTGGCAAACTTGGTAAATAAGATTACGGTGTGGGCCCCTTACCAGTGCATTGTCGCATCAGAGTCAGGCTTTGGGTTATTACTGTTGCCTCTTCTCATTTTCATTTCCCTCTTCATCCCCAACGAGCTAGCTCCATGACGAACAGTCCGTGATCGAAGCACTGGACCAAGCCTGAGAAAATGTTAACTGGGTTCTACTTAATGTTTGAAATCACCATCTGGGTTTTGCTTAATTTTTGAAATTACCATCTGGGTTTATCTTAATTTGTGAAAATGCTATCTGGGTTTTGCTTAATTCGTGAAAATGCTATCTGGGTTTTGCTAAATTTGTGAAATTGCCATTTGGGTTTTGCTTATTAAATTGTAAAATTGCTATGACAGTTTTTCTCAATTAAGGAAAATGGTTTTAAAAAGTGTGAAAAAGATAGGAGACTTACATAGTTGTGGTTAGGGGTGGAAGGATTGGTTAAGACAACAGAGAGAGTGGCGATGAAGAGAAGAGAGAACATGGCAGAGACGAAGATCTGGAAAAAGAAGAAGCTCCAGAGACTGAATCCACCAAGACAGAATCCTCCTCCTCCGCCACTGCCTCGGCTTCCTTTGACAGCGACAGCCATTCAGATCCAACTTCCCAAATAAAATGGGTATTGTGGAAGGGAAAATGAAATAGAAAATGAAAGAAGATTAAAAAAAAGAAGAGGAAGAAGGCGTTAAATGGGTATTGTGGGAGGTGACTTTGCTTTTGGCTTTATGGGAAACGAAGCATTTTCTGGGGAAGTATGAAAGATGAGGAAGAGCAGAAAAGAAAAGGGACGCGAGAGCTTACCAGAAATCTTCTATGCAATGTCAGTCTCGTGGGCTCCACCATTTTGGCAAAAAGTGGAGTTCAACCCTGAGTTACGTGACTGGAGTTTTCTAACCAAACAAGAGTTTTTGACTTTTTCATTGATAGTGGAGTTTGGGTGATGAGTTATGAGTTTTGAGTATGAGTGATAAGTTTTGAGTATTTGAGTTTTGAAAACTAGGTGAAGGCCAATCCAAACGAGCTCTAAGTGATGAATGGAGGTATTCACATACTCTTTATATAGAGAAAGCAGACAAACCATTAAATAGTTCTACCAACTAGCCAATGAAAAACAAAAATTGTGTTCATGTTTCAAAAAAAATGTGAAAACATCTGAAGCTTAAAGTCTGATTTTGCAAACTCAAATGCACTCAAAATCAAAGAAGTCTGCACCAAATTTTGAAGATGAGAAAAGGCGGTTAATGTAAGACAGAAAAGTTAGGAGACTCATCACCTACCTCACCAGCCACAAGTCTAAACTTTGGCACCATCCTGTCAGAGTGGCCACCGCAAAAGTAGACCAAGAAGGTTATGAGTCCAACAATGCCTGCGGACTTCTCTTTCAGATTTGCGAAAATCCTGAGATCACTTCACAAAACTGAGCCAACAGTGATCTTCTACGACCTTCAATCTACAAAACCTAATAATTTCAGGTTTAGATGCCCAACCATGCGCCTCAACGCGTCGCCAAATGCTTTGGAGATCACAGCCTACTCCTTCACATTCGTACAAATCCATACTTCATTTCAAGGAAGTGGAATTACCAGTCGATCGAGAAGGCTACAATCCACAAAACCCAAAAATTTCGGACCCAAAAACGCTGCCACGCGCCGCTAGAAGATAGGGCGTTGCTGCTTCAGTCTCACGCGCCCCCACGTGCCTCCACGATGTATCACACGCCTGAACAACGCATCACGTGCTCCACGAGCGGCAGCACTTCGGCGACCTTCCCACACGCTGACGCGCGCCCGGTAGGAATCTGACGTCACTGATAAACGTCAGCATGACGTCATCTACCACACCCCAGTTTGACCCGTTTGTCTAGATCCGTCCCGAATCTTTGACTCGGATCCGAACCGCCTGGAAAAAAAAAAAAAAAAAAAACAACAACAACAACAACAACTTTGACCAAGGTTAACCTTCGACTCTGACCAAAAGTCAAAAATTTCGAAACGGACCTATCCCACTCAGTAGTTCGCGTACATTCTGATTTTGGGATTCGTTTCTTCATCCAAGACTCAAAAATTTCACAATAGTCCAATTTCTAGAAAGTTGACTTTTGCATAAATCTTGACTAAAAGTCAAAATTTTTAGAAATTACCTGTCTCACTCAGTTTTTCGTGTTCATTCCGAATTTGGGGTTTGTTTCTTCATTTGAAACTCCAAAAATACTCAAATAGTGTGATTCTACAACTATTAGCTTTGATGTAAACTTTGACCAAGAATTAAGATTTTCGAGCAAAGCTTGTCCCAATTGGTTTTTCGCGAAGATTCTGATTTTGAAGTTCGTTTATTTGTTCAGGACTTGGAAACCACCCATCTAAACTACTTCTCCGAAGTACTTGCAGTGTCCAAACTCAAGCTCTCAAAATCAAAATTTAAGATTCATCTATTTAGTCTAGATTCCCTCAGGGTTATCCTCCAGACTTCATCAAGGCTTCCCTTTCAAAGAATCGATGAACTCTCACAAGTGTGTCCTAAACTTGAAATTACATTGGGCCACCAATTCAACCTACCATTCCCGTTCGGTGTCTACTAGTCTCCCACCTACCATTCCCATTTGGTGCCAAACATTCTCATTCCCACCAAAAATTCTCATTCACCATTCTCATCTAACATACCTATCTACCGTTCTTCATCTCTCCGTTATAAATAGAAGGTGCGGATTCATTAAAACTCATCAAGAAAAACACACTGAATCATAAAATGAAGATTTGCTTCTTTCAAATTTTCAAATCCTCCTTCTCATAGCCATTTCTCGCTATAGCTTCATCATTCTCAATACCTAGCAACCAATATTGCTTCATAATCAGCTTGAACTCAACCTTCTCATGGTTCAGTAGAGACCCTCCTCACAACATCATTGTAGTTTTGAGATCTAAACAAATTTTGTTTATCCACTTAACAACCACATTTGTCCATAAAATTTCACATAACATAGCTTGCATCATTGTTCCTTGTAGTCTCAAATCTACCTAGCCAGGAGATCTAAGTCCAGTAGACACACTTGTTTCTAAGCTGAGGAGACCTCCTAACTACTTTAAGAACTCCATAGCCCTTCTCAAGTTGTTTGATCTTCCAGCAAAAGTAAAGGTTCGGAAAAAATAGCAACTTGGCTGGTTTCTAAAACCAGGATCACAAGTTAGCTCCATCTTTCATTTTCTGGGCCTTTCCAACATACGGCAAACTCATTACCTCATCTGTGTCATTATATAAGGGTTGTAAAAGTGTTGGGGTATCCTACAAATTTTCTCCCATCCAATACTCATAGCAATCTCCAAGGTCCCAGCTCATCAGAAATCAGCCTCTAGTGTCGGTCAATCAAGTATGTGTTTCCAACAAAGCCTTAGTCCATGTTGCCATCAGCTCAGGACACAAAGGTCATCACTACTAGAACTTCAGAACACATTTTTTCTGGAATTACTCCAACCTAAATTCTTCTTGAAGTATTTCAGAAAGTACTCTTCTGAAATTACTTCAACTTAACATCCGTTGGCATGGTCCCAACACACAGGCGCATTCTATGACTTGTCACTGGACCCCACTCAGCATGCAGTCAGTCCCATATTCTAAAATATACTCCTAGAAACATCTACACCAAAAATTCCCCAACGTACAGGCCAACTCCATGGTGTCATATGTTTCACACAATCGCCATCTTCGCTTCATCTCCGTCTTCTTCACAACCACCACTAGTAGGCACAAAATCCATATGCTTCTGAAATTACCTCAACTTAACTTGGGAAATACAATAACGCAAGCACACTCAACCACTTTCTCACACATCCTTTCCATAATCTGAAGTATATTCTTCTAAGATAACTTCACCAGGAGTTCTTAAAAACACGAGGCTAGCCCCATAGCTCTGCATGTTGTACCCAGCCAACATCCTCGCCTCATCACCATCTTCTACGCCTTGTGATCGCCGCCAACGATCCAAAATACTCCTCTGAAATTACCTCAGCTTAACCTCTGCCGATATGATTCAATCACCAAGTACATTTAGCTACTTGCAAATGAATTTTTGTCCCACTAACCCATTTCAAATACCATGGAACACTCTTTTGAAATTACTTCAACTTAACCTCTGTTAAGAAGGCTCAATCATGCAGGTACATTCAACTACTTGCTGACCATTTTGCCGTCTCATCAGAACCTTTCATATGGGTGGGTTTACTCTTCTGAAATTACTTCATCCTGCTGAAAGCTTCACCACCTTCAACAATTTCACTTGAAGAATCAAGTGTCAAAATCTATTTTCGAGACTCATTCCCTTACCACACTCTAAAATTGTGTGCGTGAACGAGTCTCAAGGGGGCATTTGTAGAGAGGGAAAATTTCCAACCTATCACAAGCTGACACATCATACTACCAAATCCACAAAGTACAGCTTATTACAAAGCGCCACGTATTGCTGTTAGGTTTTGCTATCACTACTCAAAAACCAACAAAATTTTGCCAAGTGTTGTTGAAATAAGGGCATAAAATGCATGCAAAAACCAATCACGCATCAACATGTGTAAGTGATGACATAAGCAGCCTTGCACGTGTAAGCGATGACACAGGCAGTCCAATCGGGTGTTGATATGTATCACCTTGAAAATCAAAACATTTCGGCCAATCAAAAGATGCCACGTGTCTTGGAGAAAAAGTCTTAAAGCTCCTCCAATCAAACTGTGACACATGTCACCAATCAAGCTTCGCCACGTGTTGCTCACCTTCCCCCAAACTCCTATAAATAGAAGCCTTCCTAAGGCATTTCAACACACCAAGACATCATGGGAGAGATCTTGGAAGACACCAAGGCATCCATGCCACAAGCAACATCAAAGAAGATTCAGAAGTACTGAAACTCTGCTGGAATCAAGCCCTGAAGCCTCCAGGAACTTCAAGAATTTCAACCTTCGAATACGAAGAACATTCGAAGTAGAATCATCCAAATTACCTGCCTAGATCTTAAAGTTTGCTAGAATCAAGCCCAAAGCATTCAGAAACTTCAAGAAATCATAAAACGGTAAAGCTCTACGGATTTAAGCCTCCAAAGCCCCGAAGAACTCCCGCCACAAAACCTTCGAATACGAAGAACATTCGAAGAGAAATCATCCAAATCATCTTCCTAGACCTCAAAGTTCACTAGAATCAGGCTCAAAAGCCTCTAGAAACCTCAATAAACTACAAATCAACGAATCTCTACAAATTCAAGCCTCCAAAGCACCGAAGAATTTCCACCACAAACCTTCGGAAACGAAGAACGCATGAAGAACATGAAGAACACATGAAGAACAAAGAATTTCTAAGAAGCTCATATCCAGAGATTCATTGTAATTCTATTTCAAGGGTCTTCAATCCATCCTTCAACCAAATTGAAGGATGTTTGGTGTTCAAGTCAAAATCACATTATTACAATTCCAATCAACAAGTCTTTCAAGGAGATCGAATCAGATGATCAATCTTTTATAATCACAGAGAATTGTACCACCTATTCATCAATACAAATTCGCATTTGTGAAACTATTTTACTTGTTTGACTTTATTTCAAACTAGAAATTTAGTTGTCCTACATTTTTTTTCCCAACAAAATGAATAACAGTAACACTATAATAGTGGCATGGGAGGTGATAATATAACTCTAAGCTTTAATTTCCAAAACAATCCACAAGAGCAACAGGAAGCTTGTTAGTGAATTACAGACATGGGATGCCATCAAGTAGCTTTGTAGAAAAATTATAAGTGTAAAACTGTTAGTACTTTTCTACTTCTTGAATTTCCCTCGCATTGGCTTCTGATCCATCTGCTGAAGGAAAATCAGTACTATTTGTTCTACATCACTTGTGAACTGTTCATACTTCTTGCTTTTAAGCTCAATCTTACTATGTTTCATCTCAATTGAACGGGCATGTTGAACTCAACATTTGAGACATTACTATTGGAGATGACTCCATGATTTTCTCGTACCATAATTTTCCCCTTTGAATTCCTTTGTATTAATTTTGTGTATAAAATCCTCCTTGTAATAATACACAAAACCCCAATGTATAGGAGTTTCTCCATTTCTTTATTTTTCTACAAGAAAAATGGAGCTCTATGAAGGCAACAAAGCCATAAGAAGTTATTAAGAACATTTCGATGCGAAGTTTGGTGGGGTTCTTTTCTTCTTCCACAACCATTTAACTGGACAGAAATAATCCTTTAATTATTATTATTATTATTTTTTTTTTTTAATGCCTTGAGAATATAGAGGTTATGAGCTTTTTGGAACCAAAACTTTTCCATTCACGCTAGAACGTCCAGCAAAGCCAATCAAAACTCCCTTGTTTGGATTATTAAAAATAAAAAAAATAAAAAAAATAAATAAAAAAAACACCTTGTTTGGATTGAGTTAAAAGATGGCTCTAAATGTAACTGTGCAAGTGGGTGATCCACCGACATCCTTTGAAGGAGATGGGCCAATCTTCTTAAAAAATTTTGGGTATGTATGGAACCCAAACATAGACTTAAAGTAAACCGGTTACAAGACGTTGTTGTTTCTTTGTTTTTTTTTTTTTTTTTTTTTTTTTTGGGTAAATTATGGACAACAATCTTGAGATTTGGGTTAATGCCAATCAAATTTAAAACATTTCAAAATTGACCAATTTGGTTCTTAATCACCGAGATAGAGAGCAAAAAAATGGTAAAAATAACAGTTTAGGAATCAAGTTAGTTAGTTTTGAAATGTCTTGAACCTATTTAGTATTAGACCAAAACTGAGAGGAAGTTGACTCCATTTTACCTTTATATATATAAATATATATATATATATTTATATATATTATTATTTGAAAGATTTGGGTCCAAGGTTAAGAGAATTGTCTTTAGCCAACTGTAGTTCCACTCACTGTGGACAAAAAGTGTGGACTTTGTGTCCAAGTGTAATGTGTTACGCGTGGAAAAATAACCAATTTGGTATATATCCCTACCTTGATCATGTAGCATCGATATTCAGTTTATGGCAACAGCTTTACGCAAGGAAGCCATATTAAACCAATGAAAGGAAAGAAAGGTGAAAATAGGTTAGCATGTGTAATTCTAGAATTACCTTTTTTTTTTTTTTTTGGCATGGAACCCATAAATAGGTAACCTGCTATATTAAGTTACCAAAATATTGCATTTGATGGTTCCATCATCACATTGAACAGTACTAATATCACATGTGACTCTACTTTTGTTACATTTAGTGGTTTCCTTTTTTTTACTTCTTATATTTAATAGTTTTATTGTCATATTAGGCAGTATGTACATCACATTTGACCGCACTTTTATTACATTCGGTGATACATTAAACCCTAAGCTTAAAATACACTTATGATGTAAATTAAAAATGGCAATGGATCTGGTTTTGGGATAAAAGATACATTTTTAAACTCAAACCCTGCATTTAAGATCTAATATTTTGTGTGTCTTTATGTTAAAATTCATTTCCCTTTCCCTTGTATATTTTTATGTTTGTTTCTATATAATAATAATAATAATAATAATAATAATAATAATAAATCTAATATCTTACATATAACTCTTATTAAATTTGAGGAAGTCCTTCCCCAAACACATCCCATTTATATTTGAAATAATGGGAGAGACCAGGTACCTTGACAAGCGTGAGGTCTCACATTTTTTCTCTCCCAATTATGATACAATCAAAGCAGGGAAAGACCAGGTACCATGACTGGACTATTTATGGATGATCCACTGAAATCCTTTATATGGGTCAACCAACCCTTAAATCAATCCAGTTACAAGAATTAGGTTGGTTTTTTTTTTTTTTTTTTCATAGATTTGGGCCCAAGTTTGGAGAATTGTCTTGAGAGAGGCATTTGGTACTTTTTTTAGGAAGATTTGAGCCCAATTGTAGTTCTCTCATGGACTGGACTTCCTAAATTAGGTTTGCTAACTAACGAAGACCAATATTTAGGACACTCGCATCAGTACTTGAATAATAGAAAAAAAAAATCACATTTAAAATTCACATATATCAGATTATGTAAAGTTATGTAAAAATACATGGTTGTTATAGTAATTGTATAAATTTACACAGATACTATTAAATTTTTATTTAGTTTTTTATTCTTTTTTTTTACGTATCTTGATGATGAAGAAAGAAAGTGGATGATGAAGGAAGTGAGTGGATAATGGTTATTATGTGTGAATAAAGAGAAACAATTAAAAATATAAAAAAATTAATTAATTATATTTTAATGAAAAATTGTGTAAAATAGATAATTTGATATGAGCTGTTTTTAGGGTTGTCCATGGGTCAGGTCGGATCGAGTTTGGGGTTGACCCACACCCGACCCGATTGAATCAGGTGAACAGAATATGGACTCGCCGCCAATCGAAAGTTTGGGTTGGACCCAGTGGCATGGGTCATCAGTTGAACAGGTCGGAACCATTGGGTGATTTTGAGTCTGAATCACAACAAGTACAAATCAAAACCCAGAACAAATAGCTCAGGAAAAAAAAAAAAAAAATCAAAACCCAACAACAAAGAAAACAAAATCCAAATAACACAAACCAAGTCAAAAACAAGAGATCCATGAGATTGAAACAAAAAAGAGGGAGATAAGACTAAACCCACACCACCACCACCATTCCTTCCCCCACTATCACCACATCCACAAAATCAGCACAATTTTTTATTTATTTAAAACATTACTTTTTTTTACTAACCCATAGACTGCAAAGATCAGGGGAAATTTCGAGTAGATTAGAGGAAGTATTCATTAAGATGTGGAGTTTGAAGTTGACCTTTGAGTCAGCGACGGTAGCAATAGGCCCAACTCGGTGACGAGAGACGGCGACAGTAAGAAGGCTAGGGTTAAGGATTTGAGAGAGAGAGAGAGAGAGAGAGAGAGCTTTTCTGAAACTAATAAGTTTGAGGTGTGTTTTTTGTTTTTGAGAAAGGGGCTGAGGGTTGAGGCGTGTTCAGTGTAGAAAGACTTAGAAGGTACCAGTAACCCAAGTCAAAGATTCTTTTCAAAATCATGGGCGGTCAGGTCGATTTAAATGGGTTAGAATTCAAGAGACCTGAAACTGACCCGTAAAACCGATTTTTAAACTTATCAGACCCACACTCGACTCGTCTAGGGATTTGGATCCACCCGTGGTCTTCAGGTCGGATCGGGTCAAATGGGTGGATCGGGTCTAACGGGTTGATGGACAGCCCTAGCTGTTTTAAAAACCGAGTTTATAAAATAGAAAAAGTAGTTTCTTATACTATAATAGACATGAATTTTTGCATGAATTGATACAAATTTATGACTAAACTTATAAAACTTGAGGCCCCATTAGCTCTAAGAAGCTTTGAGAAAATTCTTGTATACAACTTTGTACAATAATTGTCACAAGACTCACAACCTTGACGTAGTTGATTGTCAGTGGTGAAGAAAAAAAACGAAAGGATGTTTATGTGAAAGTCATGAACAGCTACTCACAATCTGCCACATTAGAATTATATCAAAAAATTTTGGGTTTTCGTGTATATGACTATATGTCCCAGCTGATTATTCTTGTCATCCGAGGTGTTACGCAAGTGAAGATAACCAATTTGGTATATATCCCAACCTTGATCATGTAGGATCGATTTCGGTTCCTTGAGTCCACTTTAAGCAATGAATCTAAATAAAACCAGAGCTAATCATAAACTCGATTAGCTTGGGACATCATCTTGAAATTTAGTTGTTAGTGTGTTACGTGTAATATACATTCATTCACGGACACGGTTTAGGTTGAAATTCTATGTAAAATCTGCACGATCAGTAATGCACTAACTATAATAATTTCGTATAACAGGCTTTTAGTTTTTAAATAAAAAAGATGCCACAATAAGACCGTGTAAACAAGCTAAGAATGTTCTCCAACTATTTCAAAGTGATTGGTTGTTGCTTTTTGGAACAAAATACTACTTTAAGAAATTAAATTTTGGGTAAAAAAAACAAAAAAAAAAAAAAAACAAAAAAAGTAAAGTGAAATTAAAGTTTGTGAGATGTCTGTAAACTAGTGAGAATTACGTTGTCCGTACCATAACGTGATTTGTGCTTGCACGTCTGAGAGAGAGAGAGAGGATCACAGATTCACACATACTATAAGTCTATAAATAGTATTGCAAGAAGACAGTTTGGTATCACCATCGAGAAACTCAATTACATAAGTGTGTGTATTTAAGAGGTGTTCTCAAGTATCAAAGGGTAAAAGCATTTATTTCCTTGGTAAGCCTTTCTATTATTGAGAATTTAAAATTTCCATGAATTTAATTTAAACTTCTATCTTTTTGAATTTTTGATAAATTAGATCTATTGTTTTCAAGAGAAAGATAAATTAGATCTTATTATTCAAATAGCCGTAAAAATTTAATTTTATTGAAATTTTAAGATTTTAATGTAAGTTTATTTCGCTTTTTAGGAGTAGATGTCATAAGTTGAAATTATCACTAAAAAAAATTGTAAGTTTATCTTCTTCTTCTTTTTTTATTTTATTTTATTAAGTTACCCACGTGACCATTAGAGTAGAGACTAGAAAAGAAAATTTCACTAGTTTTAACCATGATTTGATACCATTCTAATTTAGTGCAAGACGCTCTAAATTTAAATTCATATCTTCTAGGTGAAAATTTAGAATCCATAAATTATGGAAATTGAAGTATCACTATTTATCAAACTCCAACATATATAAAACTTATAAATTTATATGTCACTAATTATCAAAAAATAATTAAGATAGTTATTTATTAATTATTAGGATACTGGGACTAATCACATCTTTATCATTGTCAGTTGTTAAATTTATAGTAATGTTAACATTTTTCAGAAAATAATATTAATTAAAATTTATAGTAGTCTTTTTTTTACATATTTCACAAATTAATAAACATTATAGTGGTGAGTTCTAGGAATTTTTTTTTTTAAAATAATTTGATAATTGCAACAATGAGAGGTGAGATTTGCTTCTTCTCATAAAGAAGAGCAGTCAATATAATTGAGATGGCTCTTTAAAGTTCCATATAAAAAATTTTAGTTGTTGAAAGTGGGATTTTAACATTTACATATAAAATTTAAATAATGATTCTCTTATATCATTATTAAAATACGAGGGATTATCCAAATTTTGAGGGATTTTAAGGTGATAATTTTAAACAATATTTTTTCTTATATCAAATTATTAAAGAATATGTGTTTAACTTTTTATATTTACAAGATTAATAATAATAATTTTTTTTTGTGTGTTTATATAAGGAAGTGGTGTCCTAGTCTTTGGTTAGACTATTTCATTTCATGTATTTAATATTTGCCAACATCTCATATTGAATTAATAATATGATTAATCAATTTAATATTTCTCACAAAATTGATGGTCTTGGGTAGGATTTATTAGTATTAATTTTGAAAATTTTCTTTATGTGGAAACAATTGTAACAACTACTGATAATATATTTTTGTTGGTGATAGATTCAATTGGAAAAAGTTTATATATATATATATAAATAATTTAGTTCGTTAGTTAGATTATTTTATTTTATTTGTAAAATTATTTGAAAACTTTTTGTTATGCAGATAAATATAAATCACCAATATTTTCACTTATTAACAAATTTATTAATAGATCCCTTTTGAAATTCTCTTATTTTTCTTACACATTATCAAAGTTGATCTGAATTTATATATCCTCTTGTAGATATTTATAATTAAATATTATTTAAAATATAGAAATACCATATAAAATATTAAATTATTAAATAACCAAGCATAAAAATAAATTCAGATCCTAATTTATCAAAATATTATAAGTAATACTACAGGCACAAACTATTTTACAACATTTTTATAAAATGTTAATGTGGCTAACCTCTTATTGGTTTTCATCTAGGTCATCATTAATATAAATTTTTTTATTTACCAATAATCACTCACCACATCAGCAGTTTATAAAAAATTTTGTAAAATAGTTTGTATCTCTAACATTATTCAAATATTATTGTAGCTTCAAATAAATTGAATCGTTCAATAGCCTCAAACTAATTAATGCTAATTTTTTAGCACAAATGATATATTAAGCACAATAAATTGAATAAAATAATTTCATTTACCCTAAACGTGGCTTGTGAGAATAAGCTTGGTGGCAACAGAGAAAATTATTAGGTTTGATCGAGATTGGTTTTCAAAAGACACTTCTAGAAAAAGGAGAAAAAGGATATACATTTTTTTTTTCTATTTTTAAACTATAAATTGACCACTTTCGATTCCCGAGAAAAATAACGAATAGATAAGAAATATATTTTATTTTTAAGTAGCTATAGAAATATTTTATTTTGACCAAAATTAGGGAATTTTATTATTATTATTATTATTATTATTATTATTATTATTATTATTATTATTATTTATTTTACACGAACGGTGTTTAAGACAATTAGCTTAGAAAAATGTATCAATATATGTATAATAGAAAAATGTGTCAAATTTATACATTTAAGCTCCAAAATTACTATCAGTTAAGTTAAAAATGTGTAAATTTGTAAAGTTATTACAGTAACCATAGTATGTATTTACACAATTACAATAACTTTGTATATCATTATTTTATTTTATTTTATTTTCTCTCACCTCCTGTCTCATTATATTCCTATCTCTCTTTCTCCCTCACACTTTACAAAGATAATAATAAACAAATAGTGAAAATGATTATTTAAATAAAATAGAATTTATAATAGATAATTTGATGTGAGTGTTTTTGAAAAGTGATTGCGTAAAATAAAAATATTAGGTTCTTATGTTAAAATAGACAGAATTTTTTGTACGAGATAATGCAAATGTTCTTATATTTGAGTAGGTAGGTTTGTAGATCTCATAAAAATTGTAATACCTTTATATTGATGACTAATACATTTTTTTTTTTTCTATTATTCTTAGGATGAAGTTTAGATACAAAATTTGTTGTAGTCTTAGCCTATAACCTTATTCAATAAAATAAACACTACTACATATTTTGAAAATTTAACCATTGAATTACATGTTTTTTACGTTCTTAATACATATGTCAAATTTTATGTCAATCGGATATTATTTACTATATGATCTATAAGTTTATATTTTATGCATAATTTTAAACTACAAAAACTTGCAATTTAAACAATTTATTGATGACATAGCTATTGATCTTTAATTTTTTAGAAATTTTGCAAGCATGGTGTATATAAAAAGAAAATGTAATCTTATGGTGGATTTATCAAAATTCACCTCCAATAAAAAGATATTGAGTGATGTTGTAGTTTTAAGTTACAACCAATTTTGTAGTTAAACTTTGTCCTTTTTCTTCTTATATCTTATGTGGCTCATTAAATTAACAAGTATTCAAGGTATATTTTTCTAAAAATAGATAAGTGTATATAAATGATTAATACATAATTTTTTCACTTACTACTCTTATACCATAGGTAACTCATTAAATCAAAACATATTTAAAATATGTGTTCTTAGAAATAAGTAACTCTCTTTATTTCAAGCATTCCTTATTTCCAAAAGAAAAACTATTATTTTATTTGCACATGAAAAATTAGAGATACCGGTTTTTATTCTTTATTTTATATTTAGAAGAAAATAAAATTGAAAATTTGTGGTTTTAAGTTAGATTTTTTAAAAAACAAATTTTATTGTCATCAATGAAAAATAAGATTTTCTTTTTTTGTTTTTATTATATTTATTTAGGCAAGTTACATTGACATTTATTATCTAGATTATATATAAAATTGATTACATTTTATATATTTCATAATTCTTAAACTATTAATTAGTATCTTCTGATTGTGTGATCTCTAAATTATTCAACAACAAAAATCATGATCTAAGATGTTTAAAGAAATAATGAGAAAATAATATATATTAAATCATATTACATAAATACTTTATATATAAGTAATATAAATGATTAACAAGTTATTCTTAATTTTTTGTAAATGTGTATATCATAGTTATCCATTTTGTTTCTTTAGTCTATGTCTTGTCTTAAAATTTGGGGTTATTTTGAATGGTTTAGACTGTTTAGAATATGTTTGTCCGATATTAATATTTTGGTCTAGTTATGTTTTGTCATGATATTTTTATATTATATATTTCAATCTGTATGATAATATAAAATAAAAACCGTTGAATTTTTGGTTAAATTCTTCTAATTAAATTGCAACATAAATTTTTTGAAAATTAGAACTCATCATATTTTTGGATAGATCAATATAACAATAAAAAAATGGAATAAATTAGATTTTATGTTCTCTAAATAATTTCTAATTGAGTTAGATAAGGTATTAATTTTCTACAAATTCTCTAATTTGACTTTTATTTATTAATAGATATTAATTAATGAATATTATAAAATATATATTTTTCAAACTTTCAATAAAAGACATGACAGATGTCCGAGTTATCAAGAAAAATGTTTGTCTATTAAATTTCCTTTTCTTCATATGAAAATGATAATAACTACAAAGTTAAAGAAAGTACGACGCACGTGGCCTAACAAAAGGTTCAAAACTTTATTTGCTCTTACCAAGGTTTGTGATTACTGTCCTAAGGGTTGGCTTCCCTTTTTGCACTGAGACTAACACTTTTCCAAAAATGGTCATGTATTAGTTTCGTATTTTGTCTTGTGCTGTGCATAAGACTGTAGCCTCGTCATCCGTTGCCAAAATTATTTTGTAAAAAAGAATATCTTACTTTAAGTGGGTCTCACTGTAGTGGGTTTTAAAAAATTTCCTAAGAAAGGCAAAAGATGGTATTATAATTGAAGCTATTGTGAAAAGAATTCATTTTAGTGGTTAAGAGTCTTGTAACTTAATGGAATGATGTGGTTTTCTTTATTAGAAGAATAAAAGTTTTAATATGCTCTCCCCATTTATTATAAAAATTGAGTTTTAAGAAAAGAAAAGGATGATTCCATTATGGTGCTTGTGATTATTGTTTGTACATCTTTAGGAAAAACAGCTCTTGCCAATTCATGGAGATGGTGCCTATTGCTGCTGCTGGTTCACTTGAAAATGATCGTATGTGCAAAGAGCTGGGTATTGACATTACAATAGTCATGGAAAATGATCTTATTTGCGACGAGTCGATCATTGATGTTTCGGCTGCCATGGAGCCAGCCCGGTGGCCTGAGTGCTGAATCTATAGGGCTCCCGGGAGAATTCGAAAAATAAATAAAGAAGCCTACACTACTAAGTTAATCTCAATAGGCCCTTTTCACCACGGTGGAAAAGAAGTAAGGGACGACGATGGTGAAAAAGAATTGAGGGATATGGAAAAATTGAAAGTGAGAAAATTGAAGGAATTTTGTGATCGGACTGGGAAATGCCAGAAGGAAATAGCAGTGATCATTGAAAAAAACCTAGACAAGATTCGTCATTGTTACTCAGAGAGCTTTGATATCGGCAAGGAAGATTTCATGAAAATGGTTCTATTGGATTCCACCTTTATCATCGAGCTTTTATTGAGGTTTGATGATAGAGAAAAATATAATGATGATTTTATTTTAGGTAATCCAATGTTGAACAGCAATATACGACTAGACTTGATATTACTTGAGAATCAACTTCCATTCTTTATTCTCGAGGAATTATATGAGAAATTTTATGAAGGACACAGTAAAAAGACCATTTTTGAACTTGCCTGCTACTATTTTTTTCCCTTTATCGAGAAAGAACCAGAAAAGGAGAAGATGAAGGAAGTAAAACATTTCACTGATTTGATCAGACTTTCACGTTGTCCAAATAATCTCGAATTCAAAGACACAGTGAAAAATCCATGTACTGCAACAAAGCTGTACGAGACAGGAGTGATATTCAAATTGCATGACAAAGGCTCACTTGACATACACTTCCATAAGTCGCTTTCCACTAAAACATGTCCATGCTTCAATTTCTCATGGCTCTTAAAATGCTTGCTGGGCTTCACAGGCTTTGGGTGCTTGGAACATACACAACCTTTGTTGAAGATCCCAAAGTTCATAATAAATGAAAGAACTGAAGGAATTCTCCGAAACATCATGCTATTGGAGCAATGTCATTATCCATTGGACGCTTTCGTATGCAATCATATGGCGATATTGGATTATCTTATCAACACTAGAGAAGATGTGGAGTTTCTCATTGAAAAAAATATTATAGATAACGATTTAGGTAGCAATGAAGTAATTGCCGAAATGGTAAATAAACTTTGCCTTGAAATTGTGGAAAAAAGGTCCTGTTACGCTGATCTCGCTGAAGGCCTTTGTGATCACTATGCGCAAAATTGCAACCGTAGTATGGGATACTTGAGACGTACTTATTTCTCCAATCTTTGGAGAACCACTGTAACTATTGTTGGTCTTATAGTCTTTGGATTTACTTTTTGGAGTACCATTAGACCTTATGTAGCTCCAAAAATAGATTCAGTTCATTGTGTCTGAGCTTGTGATACCCTCTCATTCCTATTAGGGTTGTCTATTTTAGATTTGGGCACTGGTTATTTGCAACACTGTTTATGCTTTCATGAAGAGTTTGTATTTAAGCCAATAATAATAATGTTCTTTCTTCTGTTATTTCGCTTTACCCCTTAATGCTATTAATAATATCAATGTTTCTTGTGTGGGTAATGCCCACTATGGATTCTTCTTTTTAAGAGTAATTCCTACTAATTAATCACAATAGCCTTACATTAACATTTCTCATATATAATTATGCAATATCTAATTGTTGGAGATAGATTTTGCTAGAGGCAAAGAACAAAAGTTTGGCTTTGTACCATGTTAAAGATCTATAATAAATACAAAAGCAAAAGTATAAAATAGAGTAATACAAAAATATAAAAATTACGCGGTTGAGCCTAACAGCCTACGTCTACAGAAAAAGCCCTTAAAAGTTACCGGCAATGGCAGAGCAAAAAAGTTTTTCTAGGGAGTCAAGTTAAATATAACAAAATTATTGAATTACAAAAAAAAATTCAAGACCCAATAAAAATTTTTATTTTATGAATTAATATTTTAGCTTAATAATGTTGTGTCCTATGTTTTTTTTTATTGTATAAAACTCATTTATAATTTAACCACTCAAAACAAAATATAAATGCAAACAACGGTACATTGTAATGACTAATGATATATGATTAGCAAAAAAAAAAAAAAAAGACTAATGATATATAACGATATTTTATAATCTTATATATTATTATATAACAGAAACTCAAAAATATTATAATATATTATATAATTAAAGTGAAAGACAAAAATCCACACTTGTCACATTTACAGCCACAAAAACGTCATTCTCACACTCAAACACAAGTTGTGGGCTTTAAGCCCACCTTATTTACTTATACTACACACATACTTATACTACACACTCTGCCTCTTATATAAAGACACTCTATTCATACAATACTATTTGTTACTTGTGAAATACAAGTATATTTTATTACTTGTGAAATACAATACTATTCATTGTGTATTTCTAACATGGTATCAAAGCCATTGCTCTGACTTTTTCTTCGCAGTCTTGCCTCTCATTGGTGTTACTCCAGACTCACAATTGCTTCCGCCGTCACAACTACTGCTGCAGCCATTCGTTGTTGAACCTCTGATGCATCTTAGTATTCGTCTCTAGTTCTGGACCTGCAACCACCGTTGTTGAGGAGTCTAACACCGCAAGGACCACTGTCAAAATCGTCGTCGTCGTGAAATTTGCTCCAACTGCAATTTCACAGGTACCACTGAGATCGAGTTCCGCCGATCTACCGAACCATGGAAACCCTGCCGCCATTGGAGCCCTCACACGCCTCCACATGCCGGCCAAGTAATTCTGCACCGTGATCATGCGCCCACGCACCTACACCTGATCTCCGCTGACATCATCCTAACATCATCAGTGCCACATCAACCCTAGCTGACATCATCTTCTAGGTTCCTGCTGACATCATCTAGACGTCATCTTCCACGTCATCATAGGTCCTACTGATGTCATTTGACAGCGTCATCACCAGCCCTGCTAACGTCATTTGCTTACGTCATTGTTGACTTTCTCCGGTCGCTGTTGACTTGACCGAGAGTTGACTTTCTAGGGGTTGACCGTTGACTTTCTGAGAGTTGACCATTGACTTTTCCAGAGTTGACTTTTTGCGGTCCAAGTGCTCTTTACCCAATTTTTCAAGTAAATTTCATTTTTCCGGTCTTTTTTTTTGCATATTTTGCTTCTAAATAAAGAATAAGGACAGATGTTCTTCTTATGGCAACAAATCGTCGTCGACAATCCAACAAACATTTTTGCAATTTTTGCAAATGTCTTGACCATAATATTAAGACTTGCTATCACCACAACAAATCAGTTGTTTCCATTTCTGTTGCTATTGTTGCTAACACTGAGAGTGTCCAACCAATGGCTCCTGTCTATGCACAGTCTAAGTCTTCTAGATCCACTATCATCATTTCCACAAATGACCTTAAAAACATCATCGCTAATACCATTCGTATGGTTGGTAATGCATCTTATTCCCCTTCTCTCTCATTTTTATCTGGTATGTCTCTTTCTTCTTGGCTTATGAATTCTGCTTGTTGCAATCACATGACACCTCACTCATCCTTATTTTCTCAACTTGATCCTGCACCACACCCTTTTAATATTCACACAGCTAATGGTTCCACAATGTTTGGTTATAATATAGGTTCTATCTCGACATCCAACCTTTCGGTTCCTGGGGTCTTTAATGTTCCTAACCTTTCTTACCATTTATTTTCTGTGAGGCAATTAGCTGAGTTGGGTTATCGCATTACCTTTGATTATTCTGGGTGTATTGTGCAAGATCCAAGGATGGGACAGGAGCTTGGGACGGGTCCCAGAGTTGGGCGTATGTTTCTCGTGGACAACCTTCATCTTCCACCTGTTTCTGTTGCTGCTACAGCTACTGCTGTTTCTTCTATTCCTTCCCTTGCACTTTGGCATGCCCGACTTGGTCACGCATCTTCCTCTCGGGTACAACACTTGGCTTCTAGAGGTTTGTTAGGTTCAATGTCCACAGAAAATTTTGATTGTGCTTCATGTAAGTTAGGAAAACAACCAGCTTTGCCTTTTAATGCTAGTGAATCAATGTCCACTGATATCTTTGACCTAATTCATTCTGATGTCTGAGGGCCTTCTTCTGTCTCTAGTATTGGTAGATCTCAATAATTTGTTGTCTTTGTTGATGATTATTCACGCTATAGCTAGATTTTTCATATGAAACATCATTCTGAATTATTGCAAGTATATTCTAATTTTGCAAAAATGGTTGAAACTCAATTTTCCAAACGTATCAAAATTTTTCGATTTGATAATGCTCTTGAATACACTCAATATGCTTTCCAAGCTATTTTACATTCCTATGGCACTGTTCATCAATTAACTTGTCTAGGTACCTCTCAACAAAATGGTAGAGCCAAACGAAAACTTCATCATATTCTTGACACTGTTCGTGCTCTCATTCTCTCTACTAAAGTTCCTGCTCCTTTTTGGAGCGAAGCTGCTCTTCATGCTGTTCATACTATTAACTACATTCCCAATCCTGTCATCCAAAATCAAACTTTATATGAGCGCCTTTTTGGGTCACCTCCAGACTATCACCACCTTTGCTCCTTCGGTTTTGCCTGTTTCGTTCTTCTTCAGCCACATGAGCATAACAAACTTGAGCCTCGGTCTAGACTTTTTTGTTTTCTTGGCTATGGCGAAACTCAAAAGGGGTATCGGTGTTATGATCCTATCTCTCATTGTCTTTGTATCTTCCGCAATGTTGTCTTTTGGGAACATCGTTCCTTTGTCAAGCTCTCTCACTTTTGTGCCTCCCTATCTACCTCCTATGTCTTAGATCTTTTTCCAGATGAACCACACATTCCTTCTATAGTTATTCCTGATCCTTCTATAGACTTCTCTGTCCAACCACTAGATATTTTTGATGTCTCTCCTAAATCACCCTCTAATGAACTAGTGGAAGATGAACAGGTCGAAGATGAGCCACCCAACCCTGAGCTTGGGTCCCCTGCTCTTGCTCCGCCTGAAGATCTTGCACAAGACATTCCACATCGTCACTCAACTCAGGTAAGACCCATTCTTGCACACTTACTTGACTTTCATTGTTATACTGCCCTTTCTACACTGCACGAGCCTCACACCTACCATAAGGCCTCCATTGACCCCTTATGGCAGATTGCAATGAAAGAGGAACTTGATGCATTATCTAAAAATCATACTTGGGATTTGGTGATTCTCCCCCCTGGGAAATTTGTGGTTGGTTGTAAGTGAATTTATAAGATCAAGACTCGCTCTGATGGGTCCATTGAGCGATATAAAGCTCGTCTTATTGCAAAAAGTTTTACACAGGAGTATGAGATTGATTATGAAGAGACATTTTCTCCAATTGCTCGAATCTCATCTGTTCATGCCCTCTTAGTTGTTGCTGCTGCCAGTAAATGGGACATTTTTCAGATGGATGTCAAAATTGCCTTCTTTAATGGGAATTTAAGTAAAGAATTTTATATGCAATTTCCTCCTGGTCTCTCTATTGAACCAAACAAGGTTTTTCACCTTCGACGTGCACTTTATGGCCTTAAACAAGCTTCATGAGCTTGGTTTGCCAAGTTCAGCTCTACCATCTCTTGCTTGGGTTACATTACCAGTCATTATGATTCTGTCTTATTTTTTCATTGCACCGACAAAGGCACCATTTTGCTTCTCCTATATGTGAATGATATGATCATAATTGGTGATGACCTTAGTGGCATTCAAGAACTCAAGGATTTTCTCAGTCAGAAGTTTGAGATGAAAGATCTTGGATATCTCAGCTACTTTTTGGGTCTTGAAATCACTCATTCTACATATGGTCTTTATATTACTCAGGCCAAGTATGCTTCTGAACTTTTGTCTCGAGCTGGCTTCACAAATAGCAAGATTGTTGATACTCCAGTTGAACTTAATGCGCATCTGACTCCTTCAGGGGGGAAACCATTGTCTAATTCCTCTCTTTACAGATAATTAGTTAGCAGCATAGTTTATCTCACTGTCGCTTGTCCAGACATTTCCTATTTTGTTGACCAGGTGAGCTAATATCTGTCTGCTCCATGATTGATTCACTATGCTATTGTTCTGCGCATTCTTCGATACCTGAAGGGCACTCTCTTCCATGACCTTTTCTACTCTGCTCAGTCTTCTCTTATTCTCCGTGTTTTCTCTGATGCTGATTGGGTAGGAGATCCCACTGATCGCGGGTCCACCACTAGTTATTGCTTTCTTGTTAGTTCTTCTCTGATTTCTTGGTGAAGTAAGAAACAAACCCTTGTGGCCCACTCTAGTACTGAAGCAGAATATCGTGCCATTGCTGATACCACATCTGAGTTCCTTTGGCTATGATGGCTTCTTAAGGATTTAGGTATGTCCACATCCTCTGCTACTCCTCTTTATTATGACAACTAGAGTATCATTCATATTGCTCACAATGATGTCTTCCATGAATGGACTAAACACATCGAGATCGATTGTCATTTTATCCGTTATCATTTTGTCCATGGTGATCTCAAGTTGTTCTCGATCTCCTCTAAAGATCAACTTGTGGATATCTTCATCAAGTCACATCCTAAGGGACGCCTTCGTGCTTTGGTTGACAACCTCAAGTTGGTCTCACACCCACCTTGAGTTTGAGGGGGGGTTGTTAACGTGTAATAGGTTGTGGGGTTTAGGCCCACCTTATTTACTTGTACTACACACATACTTGTACTACACACTTTGCCTCTTATATAAAGACACTCTTGTATATTTTATTACTTGTGAAATACAATACTATTCACTGTGTATTTCTAACAATTATATAACAGAAACTCAAAAGTATTATAATATATTATACAATTAAAGTGAAAGACAAAAATCCACACTTGTCACATTTACAGCCACAAAAATGCCATTCTCACACTCAGACACAGTATTTTGAAGTGCTGTACAATAGTAACACAGCACACAAAGTTATAGAAAACACATAGATAAAAAAAAAAAAAAAAAAAAAAAAAAAAAAAAAAAAAAGGTAACAAATATACAAAAAGATAACGAGATAGAAAAGAAGAAAGACACCAGTGATTCATAGAAGGGCGACTAAAAGTGTGGAGGACTGTTATGGAGAGGCGGCGTGATGGGGGCATTATACTCCCAGTAAATGTAAGAGGAGATTTGTTTTGCTCTTTTGTTTATTTATTAGTATTATTTTTTTCATTGGTGATTTGGAATTTGATGGAGGAGAACGGGGTTTTTTGTTAGTATTTGGAGGGTGGGCTGAGGAATGAATGGGCTAGATGGGGTTTTTCTTTCTGGGTTTTCTTATATCAAAATTAATATTTAAACCACGTAAATCCTTGTTTTTTTCTCTATTGCTTCTGCTTCATATCAACATCAAGGGGGGGCGCAGTAGGTAAAGTTTTATGTAAGTGAAACTCATTTATCATAACAAATTTGACAAAAACATAGCTTATGTTTTCTTTACTTTGACTTATAAATTTAATTAATCTATTATTCCAAATAAAGTTATAATTTATATATTCTTTTGGCTAAATCTGTGAGTGGAGTGATTGATTCTAAATGTGCTTTAATTTGTTATTTGTGGAAACTAGGGGCGTAGGCCAGTTAGTTAGTGGGTAGCAAATGATAACATTGAAAGAAAATTAAACAATTAGATAAAGGGTGATTCTTAAAAAACAGAATTAGACAAGGAGCATGGGAAAAGCGAGTGATTGAGTGAAGATAAAAGCAAATGTTAACATAACAAAAAATTTCTTAATGCAATTACAAATACTAATAGTTGTTAAAGTTGAGTTGAATTGTTAAATAAAATAATTGTAAAGAGTAAAAAAATAAACTAATAGATAAAAGTATTCTAAGCAAGAATAATTATAGTTTACTTAATAACAATAATTAATATGTTTATTGTATTCAGAAAAAAATAAATGATTTCCAAAATTTAATCTTAGTGACAATAATTAAATAGTATGTTCATTGTATTAAGAAACAATTTGCTAAATGAATTTATAGTTTATCTTTTGTCCTCTTGCCAATACTATGAACAAATTTGTAATAGAGAAACCACGTAGACCGTAAAATTCATTTTCTATCCAAAATTCATCTTCTTGTTGAACCTCCTAAATATCTTGGAACTGCCACTGACCAGACTAACCCTTTATTATAAGAGTAAAGTACAAATCCTGTATTATAATAAATCCAACATGGTATCAAAGTTAATATGTAGCATGGTATCATAGCCAAACATTTTTCTTAGCCTCTAGCAAAAACTATCTCTAACACTAAAAAATTTAAGATATGATTGTTGTTTCCTATTCTCGCAAAAACAATATGATTGAACAGAGAAGAAAATAGCCAAAGTATTGTTTGATTTCTGATTGGCATGCATCCCAATCCTTTTTAATCTAATAGCTTAGAGAGAGAGTTTGTAGATGATGATGATGTCCAGAGAACATTGTTTTAATAGCCTTGTTCTTCTTCAAAAGTCATTTTTTAAAAAAAATTATGATTAATAGTAACGCTTTAACAGGGATATGGGACATGATAACTATAAACTTTCATTTTGAAAACAATCCACAAGAGTAATTGGAAGCTTGTGAGTGAACTATGGACATGAAATGCCATCAAGTAATAGCCCATTAGCATAGACCTAAGTCTAATTCTACTTTGTGTGAAGTCAAATCTCGTACTTATACTAGAAGTCTATTGCTCTAGGGTTTAGTTTACTATATATGCTCATGTTAGGGTTTATTATAATACAGATTTTGTACTACACTCTTATATAATAAAAATGTAGCCCTTAAGGGTTTTTTCCATGTACGTAGGCTGTAAGCTTGAATCACGTAACCTCTTGTGTTCTTATGTTCCTATTTTATGCTTAAGCATATTCAACGTGAAATATACCATAGCTAATATTTAACATGGTATTAGAGTCACCTTCTTGTGGCCATGGTTTTTCTATCTTTATGGTGTGTTTAAGAGCAATCTTTGTCTTCCTTTGTGTTTCTTTGTTGCATTCATCTTCTTTGGCTTCTCACTGCTATCATCAAAACTCTCTGGTATAGTCATACCAACATTAAAAGTTGAATCAACACTGCAAGACCATTGCTTTCCACAAACCACCGTCACAGAGTTAAACTCCATTCAATGGATCTTTTCAACCTTATCTAATCTCAAGGTTTCATCAAGCTTCAAATCTTGAATTTGAGAGAGGATGTTAGAGATATATTAGCTCATTAGCATAAGCCCAACCTAATTTTACTTTGTGTGCAAGTCAAGTCTTCTACTTGTACTAGAAGTCTATTAGTCTAGAAGTTTACTAGAAGTCTAATGAGCTAATATATTTCTAACATTTAAATTATGATTAATAGTAACACTCTAACAGGGATATGGGACAGGATAACTATAAGCTTTCATTTCCAAAACAATCCGCAAAAGCAATGGGAAGCTTGTGAGTGAACAACGGACATGAAATGCCATCAAGTAATAGTGGCCAGTCGACTTTTTGTGTTCTCGCAAAAATTATAAGGGAAAATTGCAAAACATGTCAATGTGAGGTTGTTAATAGGAATTAATTAGAACCACCTAGTTTTTATGGAGTTATAGGATGACCCTAATTATGTGTAAAATTATTTGATATGCTGGCTCACAAATATGTGGGCCTCATAGGCGTGGGGTACACATGCTTATTTATCCTATCTTTAACTATTAGACTCATAATCGATGATCCGCCGACATCTTTTAAAGAAGGGCTAGCCTGCCCTTAGACTGATCGAATTACAAGACTTAGGTTTGCTCCTAATTGTTTGGATTCGTAATGGATGATCAGTCGACATCCTTTAAAGAAGATGGGCTAGCGTGCCCTTAATCTGATCCAGTTACAAGACTGATAGATTTGCTCCCTAAAAAGTTTGGAGAAAAGTCCTGAAAAGTTTGGGTTCCTCCCACTGGGGAGTTCGTAAATCAGGTTTGCTAAATAGAGTAATATGCCTAGGCCTAGCAAACTTGAGGTCTAGACCCCAATTAGCTTTGGGTTTCGTGCATCTCTACCAGCTGACAAGACGCAACTTACTACTTAAGTAGTCAAACCCCACGGGGATCCTTGATTTTTTTTGATGAGCCACGGGGATCCTTGATTATTCTTGTCCAAGTGTGATGTGTGATTCCTGGTTCCTGGTAAATATTCATACGAATCATACCTTTATGTAGCATAGATTCCATTCAATTGTGACAGCTTAAAGCATTGAAGCCAAATGAAACACACACAAACCATTATAGAAAAAAAAAAAAAAAAAAAAGGTAGCCCGTGGCGCGTTGGTAAGAGTCCAAAACTTGGTCATATCACAAAAACGCTATGCTACGACGTGGATAGCTCTAACATGCCCAAGGGTGCTCCACACCATCAATACTGAGTTTAAATGGGTTGAATCAATGATCACACACATGAGACTCTTTTTTGTTCATAAAAAACAATGTACAACAAAGGTGAGTTTTTTTATTTTTTTTGGCTAATGTCATTGTCCAAAGCTCTTAGAGCACCCGATTATATTCTCTAGTAAAATCTCTTAAGATGCTAAAAATACTTAGCACTTCATGAATCCTAGAAACTACTAAGCCAACCCCTTGAGATTGCTTTATTGCCCTCTAGATATGTTTATTATGATTTCTCTCTAATTCGCTTGACTTTAAGTTGTGGAAAAAAAGTAGTAAGTTCATACAGTAGTGGAGTCACGTTGGAACCATTCCCCCCACCACCAATTTTAGAAAAAAATATCAGAAGACATATGAATATACGAGTTATCCCAATCATTTTAAAAAAATTTCAGAGAATATATCTGGATCTGGCCCCCATCCCAATCAAACAATTTTTTACGTAGAAAAAAATGTTTAAAATTACATTTAAAATTCATTTGTATTATGTTACAATCCCATCAGTGATAAATGTAAATATCAATAATTTAAAACAATTAGACATTCACAAACTTATTATGATAAACACAATTATTTTAACAATGATCTGTCCCCCCCCCCCCCAAAAAAAAAAAAAAAAAAGATAGAGATAAAAATCCTCCTTCATCCTTAGAAAAACACTTCTACTGCTTACTTTGGACTGAACAACGAAGGAAGCTATGAGCAGCAATCTTCATAGCAATGTAACTCTTCTTTACACCCTAAAAAAATTACACTATCACACAATTGCAGATAGCTCCACCAGGCTCTGATGGTAGCATCTGTGACTATTTCTCTATTTCTCCCTCTCTCTCTCTCTCTCTCTCTCTCTCTCTGTTCCAACTCCAAACTAATCATTGTGTTAAAGTTAAGTCTAATAGCTTTTTTATTTTTATTTCTTTTTACTCTTTCAGTCATTTGTGAAGCAAACAACTAGTTTGCTTTGCTCCAACTTCCAAGATACCATAGAGGTACGTGTATGGTTAAAATTTAATTCTTCACATTTGAGGTAGAATCTAGGTGGCCACAAGTATGACCATGGTTTTAAAAATCGAAATGGTCAAAGAACCAAAAATGAATCTGATTTTTGGTTTTTATCTGTTAAACTAGCGGTTTTACGGTTGAACTACCAGTTTTTCTTGAATCAGTTTCATGTCCGGTTGAACCAGTTTGGCCGGCCGGTTTGGTTTTAAAAACCATTGGTTCTGACTTCTATTTAATCTTTATTTCTTATTAAATTAATAAATATATTATACTAGTACATACCATTATAATATATGAAAACTATATATCTTTTTTTGAGGGAATGAAAATTTTTTTTTAAGAAGAAAAAAGTTATTAAACTATAATATATAAATAAAATATAATGTAACATGATTTTTTTTTTTTTTTTTTGGCTAAGAAAAATAATTGATCATTTGAATAGATTCTTTTTATCCATTGAGATTTAAATAATTTTTGTGTACTTTCTAACAATCTTTAATTTATTAGTTCTTTTAAAAAAAATAAATTTCTATCTACGTCATTATACTGCATGAGCTATAATTTAATTTAAAAACTTGATTTATGGGCAAGATAAAAAAAATATTGATTTAAAGTTCCAAATAAAGGAAGATGGTAATAAAAATGTAATACACCTTAGGGTTCTAATATTGAAACTTTATCTTTCAATGAGCATCATTTCAAATCTCTAATTGAACCCAAAGAATATCGTTTTGAATTGTTAATGGTGGTAATACTTAATTTATATATTGAACTGCATTTATGATATTATTTTAGACTATTGTACACGAATATAATTAAAATATATGTAGAAACAAATTTTAATTCTCATTTTTTTTTGGCCCCAAAAAGTGAATTCCTGGTTCCGTCATTGAGTTCATATAAAAGTAACAAACAGTTATTCACATTATTGTATTTTGTAGTGAGTTTGTTGAATCAGAAACATGGGAAAAATTGTGGTCCAAGAAAAACTTCATTGGTTTTAAGTTTTCGCATATATCTGTCCGATTGTTCTTGCCAAAGTGATGTAATGCATGTGTTACGCATGGGAAAATAACTAATTTGCTATATATCCCTATCTTCATCATGCATCGAATTCAGCTACTTGAGACAGCTTTACGCAATGAATCTAAATAAAGCCGAAGCCAATCATAAACTCGATTGGCTAAGGACATCATCTTGAAAATAAGTTGTATTCATGCATGCACGTACGCTCTTTGTTTTTAAACTCACGGACACGGTGTTATAATTAGTATGCCCTAACTATATATGATGATAATTTTGTATAATGGACTTGTGCTTTTTAAATCAAGATGCTGCCGCAATAAGTGACTAAGCTAAGAATGTTCTGCAACTATTTGATAGTGATTGGTTGTTCTGCAACATATACATTCATCACACTCTTTGTTTGAACTCACGGTGTAGATTGAAAGTCCGTGAAAATCTGAGTATAATTGATTTTGATTTTTGAAACAAGAAGCAAAGAATGTTCTGCAACTATTTGATAGTGATTGGTTGCATTTTGGAACAAAATACTACAACCATAAATTTAAAGCAGGAAAAAAAAATTATTTTGAAATTAAAGTTTGTGCTTGTAAGTATGTGAGAGAGAGAGAGAGAGAGAATCACATACCCATTAATTAAAGTTTGTGCTTGTAAGTATGAGAGAGAGAGAGAGAGAGAGAATCACACACCCATTACTCACATAGGTAATGCCCTTATTCCCTCTTCTCATTCTACTTTACATCTTAATAGTGTACTTAGAGTTCCTTCTATTGCATCAAATCTTGCCTCAGTTCATAAAATTTGTCATGATAACAAATGCTGGTGCTATTTTGATGAAAATTTCCTTTCCATTCAGGCCTTGGCCACGGGGAAGGTTGTTTATCAGGGCAAGAGTGAAGGTGGAGTTTATCCCATCTATCCTCATAAGGCATCTCAACTTTCTTTGTCTTCTAAGGTCTACAATAGTGTTGCTAGGCTTGATGTTTTCAATAAGTCTCTTTGGCACATGAGACTTGGTCATCCTCATGATCAAGTTCTTAAAGTTTTATTTCCTAATGCCAAACTTGTAATGAATAAGTGTAATTCTGTTGATCATTCTTGCACACATTGTTTGAATGGTAAAATGCATAATCTCCCTTTTCCAAAGTCTCAATTTATTGCACCTTCTCCTTTTGAACTTGTCCATTCTGACTTGTGGGGTCATGCACTTGTCAATTCCATCAAAGGTTTTTGATATTATGTTCTGTTTGTTGATCATTATACTAGATTCACCTGGTTGTACTTGCTTAGATCAAAATCTGAAGTCTTTACTAAGTTTGTTCATTTTAAAGCTTTGATTGAAAATCAATTCTCAGCCAAAATCAAGATTTTCAAATTTGATGGAGGTGGTGAGTACACCTCTAATGAGTTTAAACACTACCTGTCATAACAAGGCATCATCCATCAAACTCTTATCATTACACCCCTCAGCAAAATAGTCTTGTTGAGAGGAAACACAGGCATCTCATTGAGACCACTATCACACTTTTGTCACAAGCATCTATGCCTACATCCTAATGGTCATATGCTGTGCAAACAGCTCTCACTCTAATCAATTTACTACCCACTTTTGTCCCTAGTTTTCAATCCCCTTGGTACAAATTACACTCATCTCCACCTGATCTTTCATAGTTAAGAGTGTTTGGTTGTGCCTATTATCCTCATCTCAGGTTATACACTACTCATAAACTTGAACCTAGAACTAAAGAATGTATTTTTCTAGGTTATCCCTCAACTTCTAAAGGGTACCTTTGTCTTGATCTTCAAAATAAATAGCTTTACACTTCTAGACATGTCCTTTTCAATGAATCAAAATTTACCTTCTCCCTTCTCACTCCTTCTGTTCCTACATCATCTTCTTCTCCTATTTTTCCTGATCCCCTTTGGCTCTTAAATCAATTATATTTACACTCCACAAATCATCCTTCCTTGCTTGGTGCTTATCCATCATCATCATCTACTTTTGAGTCAATTTCTTCCTCCTTTCCTTAAACTTTATCTGTTCCTTTGGATACACAGACCACTTCTAATCGAACTTCACCTCCTACTATTTCCATTAATTCTAATACACCTCATCTAGACCCTTCATCTGTGTTACCTGCACCTGCATCTTTACCTGAGTCCACACAACTGTCATCTGCTTTAACAACCCTTCCTTCTGTCTCTACCTCAAATCATCATCCCATGCAAACTAGGTCCAAGAGTGGCATCACTAGACCAAAATCCAAATTTTTCTATAAAGCTGTCCTTGATTACACTTATACAGAACCCCCTTCTTACAAAATAGCATATCAATACCCCAAATGGTGTGAGCCAATGGATGCTGAGTTTCAAGCTCTCCAAAAGCAGCAGACCTGGTCTTTGGTTCATGCACCTCCTCATGTGAATCTAGTTGGGTGTAAATGGGGTTTTAAGCTTAAGCTTAATAGTGATGGTTCCATTTCAAGGTATAAGGAAAGATTAGTAGCAAAGGGGTTTCACCAGCAAGCAAGTGTTGATTTTCATGAGACTTTCAGTCTAGTGATTAAGCCTGCAACTGTGAGGCTTGTTTTGGCTATTGCAGTAAGTTGTAATTGGCGCCTAAGGCAGCTTGATGTATCAAATGTCTTTTTACATGGCTATCTCAAGGAGGAAGTTTACATGCAGCAGCGCCCTAAGTATATGGATCCAATTCATCCTCATTATGTTTGCAAACTACATAAATCTCTCTATGGTCTTAAACAGGCAGCTAGGGCCTAGTTTAAGAAGTTTACATTCCATCTTCTTCATCTTGGCTTGACTGCCTCAGTAGTTGACAGCTCCCTCTTCATTTTTCAATCAGCCAATACCATTATCTATCTCCTATTGTATGTTGATGACATCATTGTAACAAGTAACTGTCCAGCTCAGATCTCTAATCTCATCTTAGCTCTAAGTCAAGCTTTTGAACTTAAAGATTTAGGGCCACTCAACTATTTCTTGGGAATTCAGATTACATGTACACACTTTGGCCTTACTCTCACTTAATCCAAATATACTTCTGATATTCTTCATCATTTCAACATGGAGAATTCTGAGCCTACCAAGACTTCCTGCTACCCTTCTACGAGATTGATGCCTCATGCTAGTATTTCTTTGATAGGTCCCACTGAATATAGGAGTATGGCTGGTGCTTTTCCATATCTAACATTCACTCGTCCAAACCTTGCTTTTAGTGTTCACCAGCTCTGTCAATTCATGAGTAGACCCACCTCAACTCACATAGAAGCAGCTAAACGTGTTCTGAGATATGTTAGGGGAACATTGAATTTAGGCATTAGCTTTTCCCTTGGACCTTTGACCCTCACTGCATTTTCTGATGCAGACTTGGCTGGGGACCCAACAAATCGTCGCTCCACCACTAGCTTGCTTGTCTTTCTCGGTCCTAGTTCTATATCCTGGTCGGCTAAGAAACAGAATACAGTCTCAAGATTTTCCACAAAGGCTGAATATCGTGCCTTAGACACTACTGCAGCAGAGTTGTATTGGCTTTGAATTTTATTCAAGGAACTTCGAATCTTCCTTTCTCATGTCCCTGTGATTTGGTGTTACAATGTATCTGCCATTGCATGCCTTATTTGCAAATCCAGTGTTCCACTCTCGTACAAAGCATATCGAGGTTGATTTTCACTATGTTAGAGAGAAGGTTCTTCGCAAAGATCTCAGTGTTGATTTTGTTTCTAGCAAGGACAATTTAGCTGATGTCTTTACGAAGCCTTTGCCTGCCTCTTTATTTCTTCTTCAGAGACACAAACTCTTGGTGGATTCCTCCCCCTGTCATTTGAGGGGGGATGTTGAAGATGGTGATTCTGAAATGAATTCAAAGAAGAAGAAAAAGGGCCAAAACGACAGAGTTTTGAAGCAAGGCTAATGTATCTGTTCCAGCTGAGTGGAACGCACTGTTTCATTAAACTGTTTTGGGCAACACGCACCGCTGATTGCTTACAGGTTTTGCATTAGTAAGTCTTGAAACGGTGTCGCATTGATTGGTTCAAATGGCAGTTGAGGTTGGCGAGAAAGACAGTTACAGACTTGCCTCTCTTCCCTGAAATCACGGGCTTGATACGTATAATTTGGAGCTTTTAATTATTCTGTTATAATCACAGTTGTATACTATATATAGAGAGCAAGGCTCAGTTGTATTATTAAGCAAGAAATCAGTTTTAATTCAAGATGTTTTTCCTCTCAATTTTCTCTCTCTTTCTCGCTCTTTCTCTCTTCTCTCACAATCTTTACTTTCGCAATGCTACACTCAGTTCTGTTCTTAGATTCCAATCTTGCTTCAATACAGAAATTCTCACTGTAAGGAATTTCTTCAGTTAGCCAATTTAATTAATGGGCCTTTAATAGAATCATGTTTCTCTATTCTTGACCAATCGAGACACTGTTGAGAGTCGATTGACGGTAAAATCTTGATCTATCTAGAGTTAATCGAGATTTAGTTGAACAACCAGTGATTGCTTTGACTTGAGCTGAAACTTCGACTTTGACTTGCACTTAATATATATATATATATATATATATATATATATATAGAAAAGAAATAAGAAGAAGGTGGAGGGGTCAGTGACTCTCAGTTCCTCAATTCTTTGATTTTTTTTTTTTTTTTTTGGAATTTTTTTTCTCATTTTAATTGTTTGTCAAAATTAAATTGGTTAGTTGTGAGTTAGATGTAAGAATTAAATGGACATTTAACTGTACATGGCTATGAGTACTATAAATTATTACCACCACCATGAATTGTCACATTAAATTTTGTATTACCGATTACCAAACTTATTCAATAATCCTAGCTACCAATTTAGCTACCAAACTTATTCCTGTCCCACAAAAGACCTCAAGGAGTCAATCCCAGCAATGCCAAGATTTTGACGTGTGATCATTAATGTTTTCGCCAGCCAACTAATTGTGTGATGCTTTTAAATTTTTGAGAATGATGCGATGGCTATGACGTGTTTTCTTTTGTGCTTTTTCTTTCTAAGAGAGAGGGAACACACTTTTTTTTTTTTGGTGAAAGAGAGGGAACACACTATAGATTGGAGCGCAAGAGGATTTTAACTAGAGCTATCAAGTGTACAAGTTTATTTATTTATTTTTATGAGTGAGTTTTAGCAATATCAGGAGAGAAGATTCTTACCCAAAAAAAAAAAAAAAAAAGCTTGTTTCATTAGTCATGAAGTGATCTCTAGAAGATTTTGCTGCTTCTTGGAATTAAGTATACAAGCTATTTCTTTCAAATAAAATCTGCAGGTTCTTTTCTTCATCCTTTCACTTTATTTTTGTTCTTCAATATAAAGTTAGCCATAGATTTATAATTTAGTAATTTATTGAGTTCATATTTGTAACGTGTACTTGGGATTTTAGTTATAAAAAAAAATACCTTGCAAGGTTGGAATTTAATGTTTTTATAATCAACTAATTTTCATTTAACAAGTATAAAGGGGAGCATGATTTTTCTGTATTTATTTTTTTAAATGGAAGGTAGATGATTGGGTTTCACCGTATCAGATCAATTAGTTCAGTTATTAAAAATCTTGCCCAATTTCTAGTAGTTGCTAGTTGCTATTAAAAATTTAGGGTAGAGTTCTATGTACACGATAAAATAAATGGTTTATGAGGAAAAGAATTTCTGTTGTGTATTCTCAAAATGGACAAATTAAAGCTGTATTTGGCGTGGCAGAAAATAATTTCTTGAAAATGTTTTCAATGTTTTGGTGTGTTTGGTATGACATAAAATCTTGACAAAGTTTTGCTCCCCTCCCAAATCCCAATTCCTTTCACCAGTCTTCTCCATTATTCTCCCAAATTGTCAGCTCTATCCCAAAACTTTGACTAACTTTTACCCTTAATTTTACTAACTTTTAGCCATAACTTTCACTATTAACGACTTTTAGAAGCTAAATTCAACTTTTCCTACAGAAAAATGTTTAAAAAATTTACAAATTTTACTACAATTTAGTGTTTGGGAAAAACTTTTTTTTTTTTTTTTGGTCTCAATTTTATTTATTTATTTATTTATTTTTTGCAAATAACCAAACTTTTAGTTTTTTAAAAATAAACCAGTTTTAAACTTTTTGTCCTACATTTAAAATAAAATTTACCAAAAATTATATCTTTTATTAAACACTATGCAAATAAATTACTGCACATAAGTTGTTCCTAAAGACATCCAACTGTTTACAAACTAATATGTTAGTCTATAATAAAATTTGTAGTGTATATCTTTATCATAATTCATTTCCAAAACTCTTACGGTCTTCCGCCTTCTAGCTACCAAAAAGACTCACACATAGTCACATTCTCTTTAGCTCCACCATCTTTCTTAACAAAGATTTTTCTCATTTGAAGTTAAGCGAATCTTGACTGTTACAAAAAATTTCTTTTCCTCTTTCATTTCTACTTTAGTTCAATTTCTATTTATTTATTATGTTTTTTTTCTATTTTAGTTCAATTCTATTTAGTTGTGAGGTATGCAAGTGATTTTGATTTTGATTTTGATATTTTTTTTTTTTTTTTTTTACCATAGTAGTCCAATTTGATAGAATTTAAATTCTATTCACATATTTTATGGTTTCTTGTAATGATTTTGTTATATTTACTTTTTGTTAATATTATATCTTCTTGTATATGTAGTTTACAAGTGTTAACTCCAATATAATGGCATCCATTATGACGCATCATATCTGTAATTCGATTGGATTGAAAATGACCTTAAGATGCTTAATTGGTTCTTTAGCTTTATTAATAATTAATCCAATACTAATAAGAATTACATTGTTTAAAAATTTCAAACAATAATCTTAGGCTACTATACACACACACATACATTGTTTAAAAATTTATAACAATAATCTTAGGCTACTATACAGTATACACACACATATACATATTGCATTGAATTTTTCTTGAGGTGCAAATCAATGTGATAGTTTTATCTTTGCTTCCCAGTCCAAAATTCTTGGTTCTAATCTTGCCCATCATCGTGCAACTCCTCCACACTCTTGCCAATTAGTCAATCGGCTTGAGTCTTTGTTCTTTTGATAATCTCTTCTACCACTGAGGTTTTTGACATTTTTTTTTTAATTTGAAATGTTCTAGGAATGAATTGACAATATTTATAAATACAAAAAAAAAAAAAAAAACTGAAGTAATTTTTGGTTTGATTTTCGACGAAATAGTGATGTGTTTATATATATATGATTCAAGTTACACCTGGTGTAACTCTTGTAAAGTTACACATTTTTTACACGTAGATTTCTAAGAAATTTAACGGTTAAAAAAGACATCATTAAATGTTATTGTTTTCCACTTTTGTCTCTCTCCTTATTTATTGTTTTTCACTGGATTAATGGGCACTTACCATTTTTAACAATCTACTTTTCAAACGATTCTTCCTAAAAAAGAAATTAAATAATATGAAAAGATTTTTTATTATATGTCGGACAAACCAACAACCCTTTATAAGAAAAGATTTTTGTGGTTGTGATTCTTAGATTTGGGCTATATATGCAACCTTTTTAACAATAAAAAAAAAAAAAAAAAAAAAAGAAAATCCTCATGCAACTTGGGGATCTTAGATTTGGTCTAATGTGTTTGTAACTTGAAACTTGAAAGTCTAAACAATCTGTTTAGAATTTCATAGTTAAATACAATATCCAAATTTTGTAGCATATAGCATTACTAGAACCACGAACACAGAGTTTCGATCTTTAATTGTGTCTAATCTTCAATCAATGCCAGCAACATGAGTTTCTACCTTTAATGCTTCGTTTTTCACATATTGATCCAAGAATCACAACCACGAACATAGACTACCGTTGGACCTTTTGATTTTCCACAAATATCAGTTCTTCTTTCTTGTTGAAATAAAAAGTAGTAGATTACTTTTAAATTCAATTGTATATATAATTGTATAAATTTTATTTCGGATAATTTAATTTTTCTTTTAGGATGAATCATTTGAAAAGTAGGTTGTTGAAAATGACAAATGCCCTTTAACTAAGTGAAAAACAATAAATAAGGAGAGACACAAAAGTGGAAAGCAATAACATTTAATGATGTCTTTTTAACCGTTAGATTTCTTAAAAATTTACAATATAAAAAATGTGTAACTTGAACCCATCTCAAATATATATATATATATATGTGTGTGTGTGGGTTGGGTTCAAGTTATACCTGGTATAACTTTAAGCAATTTTACACCACCCAACAGCTTGTTATAGAATTCATATTTTGAAAATCTCACCATTGAATTACATGTTCTATATGTTTTTAACAGTCATGCCAATTTTCAAGTCAATTGAACGTTATTTACCATTTGATTCATAAACTCATCTTTTATGTATTATTTTAAATTACAAAAACTTGAACTTAAAAAATTGATTGATGACATGGCTATTAATCTTTGATCAACTTGAAATTTTGCAAGTATGGAGAATATATGAAAATAATATAATTTAACGGTAAATTTGTCAAAATTTGCGTCTAATTAAAAAATTTTGAATGGTGTAACATTACTTAGAGTTACACTAGGTGTAACTTAAACCCCATCCTATATATATATATATATATATATATATATATATATAATGGTTATATGGGTTTAAATTTTAATTTGATGTGTTGTGTTATTGATCTCCTTTTTCCTGTAGTTTTTATGTGTACAACTTCAGACAATATTTTTAGGAGCATCGTCATGAATGAAACGAAACGCAAGAAAATAAATAGTCCTCCTTGAAAATGTTACATGTTGAAATATTTTCCAATGAAAAATATTTTATGCCAAAACAAGAAGGGGCTAAATCATTTTTTTCGCCACAGGAGGGTGAATTTCTTGGTGCATATATATAGCGTAGTTATCAATTCTATTCCCCTATTATCAAACTCTTGGCCATTCCATATATTTTGTCATGTAGAATGCTTCGTTTCTCTCTACATAGAATGTTGTCAAAAAAGTTTTTAATTCAAAACATGTCAAGGGTAATCATTTTTCTCCCTAGTGTTTAGCTGTGTTCATGCCCTTGCCAAATGGGCACTCTCTTGTAATTTGCAGGCCCTGTTTCATTTACTATTTGCCCCCAATCTGTCTTCAATGTTTTGGAAAGGATTATGCTTATAGTTTTTTTTTAATAAAATCTTTCTTAAAGCAAAAAAAAAAAATATATATATATATATATAATAAAATTCTATACTTCAACAAGGAAAAAGTTCATAATTTTATTTTCCTCTCACCAAAGTTTGTCACTATTGTAGAAAATAATGTTTTTTGACCCGTATAAGCTCGAAGTCGAAGCTATTGCAAATTGCAATTGGTGCCTCTTGAAATAAGCGGTGGAATTAATGATTCTATAGTACATTTAAAGAAGTCTAAATGATTGTTCTTTGTGATCTGTCACTAGGAAAACGGAAGTTGACGATTGATAAAGATGGTGCCCAGTTCTACTACTGCTGATTCACTTACAAATGATATAAGCGAAGAGCTGATTATTGACATTCCACCACAAGAGTCGGAGCCAGTACCAAAGTGGACCGCCGAGTGTTGCATCTACAGAGTCCCCCAGATACTTCGCCAGGTAAATATAGGTGCCTACACTCCAAAGGTAATCTCAATAGGTCCTTTTCACCACGGTAAAGAAGAACTAAGGGACATGGAAATGCTGAAATTGATATACTACAAGGAATTCTGTCAACGGACTGAGACAAAGCAACAGGATATAGGAAGGGTCGTTGCAAACAAGGAACTAGAAATTCTCCATTGTTATGAATTGAGCATAGGGTTCAACCGCGAAGATTTCATGAAAATGGTTGAAGTAGATTCCATTTTTATTATTGAGCATTTCTCTAGGGCTACTGCTGAAGGAGAAAATGAGAACAATAATATGGGACGTGCGGTTAGTAACCCATGGTTGAAAACGATTAATAACCCATGGTTGAAAGCGCATATAATGCTAGACTTAATATTACTTGAGAATCAAATTCCCTTTTTTTATTCTCGATGAGTTATATAAGAATTTTTCCAGTTCTAACAAAAACAAGGATGATACCTTTTTTAACCTTGCCTGCAAATATTTCTGGAAATATTTATTTTCCCATGAGAAGCAAAAACTACCTGAGAAGGAAGTAAAACATTTTACTGATTTGATTAGATACATCTACTATCCATCAAAGCCCAAAACCATCTGCAAAGAACCTGTTTCTTATGTATATAGTGCAACGAAGTTGTATGAGACAGGAGTGAGATTTGAAAAGATTGAAGAGGGAAGCTTTGATAATATAAAATTCAAGAAGTGGGAGCCCTTGGGAAAAGGTCAATGCTTCAGCTGGCTCTTAATTTTCTTACCATGTTTGAAATATTTTCCTTGCATGGAACCCATGCAATCATTACAGTATCTCCCAAGCTTTGTGGCAAATAACAGAACTGAAGACCTTTTCAGAAACATAATGGCTCTGGAGCAGTATCATTATCCATCTGAAGCTTACTTATGCAATTATATGGTGCTATTGGATCATCTTATCAACACTAGCGAAGATGTAGAGTTGCTTGTTGACAAAGGGATTATTGTTAATGCGCTAGGCAGCTATCAAGAAATTGCCAATATGGTTAACAGAATTGCCCTTGAAATTGTGGAAGAGAATTCCTGTGACAGTGATGTCGCTAAAAAACTTAGGAACCACTATCAAAATGGTTGCAACCGTAATATCGGATACTTGAAAAGTACCTATTTCTCCAATCTCTGGAGAGGCACTGCAACTATTGTTGGTTTTATAATCCTGGGATTCACTCTCTGGGATTTCGTTAGGTCTTCCCCCAAATAGATTTAAAATTTGTGTAGTTCAATCTCTGAGTGTTTTGGTTTGGCTTACATGTATGAATTGTATCTTAACTAGTCATTTTATGTAGCTTGTGATATCCTCTTGATCCTAATAGGGTTTGCTACAAAATATTTGGATGCTGGTTGTTTGAAACGTTGTCTCAGCATCCTTGAAGATAATGCTGGTTGTTCTATTTTCTGTAATTTCACTTTACCACTGAATGCTATTAATAATATCATTGTTTCTTGTGCTTGTAATGCCTACCATAGAATTTTATCAAATTCTGCACACAGATTGGAAATTTCCTCTAAGGTTGTAAGTAATTCATTCAGCAATACAACTCTGTTCTGTATTTACAATAACTGAGGAATGAAGTTGTTAGAATCTTTAACTTCTCTAATTAGTAATTACGTGCTTCTCACATGCCAGATATAAATAAGCAAAGCTAAAACCATATGAATAAGTTCTCTCTTAAACGACAGCCGTTTTATCTTCAAGCTTATTTTCTTGAGAATTTTGAGAATTTTTTATTTTTTTATTTTTTGAATATTATTTTTTAAGAGTGATTAATTTGTACCTGAAAGCTCGGATTTCTGTAAATACACCAAAACTTATTTAGACTCCCAAATTAAAATTACAGCTAGATAGCTTTTATTCTAACTTATACTACGTGCGGAACAAGAGTAAAAAGGCGCAAACAACAATTATCACTACCCTAAGCTATATTCATCCATTATCAACAATAAAATGAAAGCTTAAAAAGTAGGAAAGAGATGTGCAAACACAAGATAACACCGAGACGTGTTATCGAAGAAGAAACCGAAAAACTCGGCGAAAAACCTCTCCGTGACCCACAAAGTCGAAATTGATCCACTAGAGAATAAAGTTGGAGTACATGAACAACAAAAGACCCTCCAAGTCTAGTTTACCCCATGTACTTGAGCCCTCCAAACTCTTGCTACCAATTAACTTCTCAGAGCCTTGTCTTCTCTAGCTTTCCAAATTCCGCAATTCAACCCGATTGCATCCGCCAATGAATAGCTCCTTCCAATGCTTCCCAACAGTACCAAAATCTCACTTTACACTCAAAATGGGTGTGGTAAGTGTTTGGGCTACCAACCTCTCAATGATATAGAGTTGGAGAGGTAAGAGTTGAGGAAAACCACAAGGAAATGTGTAAATGATTGTGGGTATACTAATCTCTAATTCTCAAGTGTATTTTCTAGGGTTTTCTCTCTGAAAATCACTCCTTACAATTTGTGGGTAATGAAGGTATATATAGTGTGGGTAAAGACTTGGTAAAGCAAAATCCACTTTTTGCCAAACAGAGAGTTTCGCGAGTCCTTCGTGGGTTGGCCTTACCCACGAGACACTCGCGAAAATATCCAGCCTAGCATGAATCTTCATCTTCCAGTCATGTGCTCTACATGTGGCATTTTCACGGGTAAGCTTCTCGCAAGACACTTGCGAAATCCACTTGTACATCCTTTTAAGTTTGAGTTTTTACACTCTCTCACACTCATCCCTTACAATTAGAAACTCACATACATACAGGGAAAAATAATTGAAGAAATTTACAATCAAATTTGGCACGGAAGCCAACACAAAATAGTTGTAAATTACAACTTTACAATCTCCCCTTTTGGCTATTCTGTGACAAAACCCCTAAACAAACTCTAGACTTAAACGTGAGTTTAGAAACATAGGCAAAACTCACTCACACTTAATTCTAGAAGCTGTGAAGCACTTGCACCATATACACCTGTATCCTGAAACACTTGCACATACAACAAACTTTCATTAAGCTCACGACAAGTAGAACACAAGGTACGTATAGGAACAAGTAAAATGCGATCAAGATACCAAAAGAAATGTAAGCTATGAAGAGTAACTTGATCAAACATGAACAGTAATTCAGAAATGACTACAATGAACATTTATCCAGTAAATGATCATCTGGACACGCAATGCAATTAAGAGCAATGCTAAAATCAATTACATGTCCAACAAGCATGATGCATTAAGGAAACTAAAGCTAAGAGCAATAGAAAGCAATAAGCATTAAAATGGCTATAAGAACCATGATACAAAGATAGTACTAAAGAAAATTAAGTTTTAAACTAACGTACTTAAAAGCTTTAAATGAAAGCATTGTAAATATCCAAAAGCTATAAAAACTTAAAGTAAACTAGACTAGCTAAACAATGGTTAGACTATCCAAAAGTTTGTGACTATAGGTAAGCTTCCTCCTCCTTTTGAGCCCACAAAACTCCCCCTTTCAATATGCATACCTCCTTTCTTGTGATGCTCTCCCCCTTACTATATGCTATAGTCAAAGATATACAATGAGATGCTTTACCCCTTTTTGGCACGAATAGCTAAAGGCTCTCCTCTAGCTTGCATTGAATCTCAACCAACTATGTTTCAATGGTCGTTAGATGAATCTGAATGTGGTTGTTGGTAGAGTATATTACAATTACAAGACCAAAAATACGCTCATGCAAACCCTCAACCAAGGTTGTCAACCTATCAGAATGAGAACTAGATGGTCCTGGCTAAGTGCTAGTAGACTGCGTCTCAGGAGTGTGAGGAAATGCAATCTTGGGATGCTCGAGGATAGTGGGAGCAGCTGATCGATGTCTGGAAGGAGTGGCATGTTGGGAGGAGTCGCTCTTTAGTGTTTTGGAGGGACTTTGCTTTCCATGTTCAGCAGAAGAGTGACTCTTGCTCATTTGGAGTGACATCATGGATATTGGTCATTGATGAAGTAAGATAGTTCCATCTTTTGGTGGACGAACACGTTTAAGAACCATGATTTTCATGACTAGGTTACAGAAAGGAAGACACATTCGTGCAGCTGATCATCCTGCTGTTTTTCCCATGGTCTGAAATATGTGAGCACAAATGTCAATTTGAGCTCCTTTGATTAGATCACACAAAAACTGTGCTCTTCCAAGATTGATGAAACCAGTGTTAGTTAGAGGATATAGGTTGGAAAACATGATCAATGTGAGAGTCTTCAATTCTGGTCCAAACTTTGCAGTACCAATGGACGTGCATTTGGCTGAGACCTCATGATCAGCTTCTAAAATGTCAAGAATTTCTGTCATTGGAGCTAGCCTATCATCATATGGTGAAATGTCCACATTCGCCAGACAATTGATGTGAAGAATCTTCACAAGATACTCCGGAGTGATGATAAAATCCTTTCCTCGAACCCAACACTTCAGTTCAACTCTGGTGAACCATGCATTCAAGTAGAACTCTTTGACCAATTTGTCAACGGGATCCTCAAAGTTTTCGAACAGTTTTGCCTAATCTTTATCCGCAAATATCTTAGGGATAAAAGTGGATCCTAGGGTGTCAAACCATACAACCCTTTCCACCACAGTAGGTGCACTCTCAAAGTTGTTGGAGAAGGACTGAAAGTTCAAGAGAGTCTTGAATCTCTTATTGTCAAAGTCATCGGATGAATGTCAGGTCCTCTTTGACACAGGGAATGACGTGAGGTCAATCACTTGTTCTTTACCGCGAGAGGATACATCTGCAAAAAGAACAGCCACACAAACAGACAACAACAAATGCAAATCAGGAAGCAAACTTGATTAGATACAAGTTAGTCCATAAAACGAACAGAAATTCTAAAAAGAACATATAAATAAATAAATAAATAAAACCTAAAGTCACAAGACCATGTTTTTAAGTGCTAAACATGTAACACTACTTATCTAGCATGAGTGAAATGCAAAACATGTCAAGTGATCAAGTGTGTGCATCAAGTGTGCATGTGGTGTGCATGTGAGATGCGTGAACAAAGCATGATAAAGCACTCATGGGGCAAAGTGTGTAAAACACACAACCAATGTTTAGAACATGTTAAGAATGTAAAAATATAGTAATCACCAAAATTTGGTACTCATCGGAGTCCAAAACAATAATAAAATGCCATTTGGGCATTTCATCAAACACTTAGAGTGCATACAAATCACTAACATGTAAAACAATGCATGAAAATGTTGAAATCTTGCCTAAATACATGTTAAAATGCCACTTGAGGCCAACACAAACACAATGGGACACAGCCCAAATAAGAAAATTAAAAAATTTGACAAGAAATTAAGTACCCAACCTCTTTCAAAAATAACCCAACCCTAGAAATCCTAGAATCTAAGGCTTAATCTAAGGGTTTAAAATAGAAAAGATGTTAAAACGTACCTTAGATGAGTCTTAGGGATGAAAATCCTTGAGATTTGGTTAAGTTTTTGAGAGAAAATGTGTTTTGGGTTGAGAGAGACACGGAGGAGGAAAAATGAGAATGTTTGAAAAACTGTCACTGTTTGGCTTTAAAAACTACAAAACCGCTCATTTCGCGGGTAAGCTTCTTGCAAAGTTACTTGTGAAATGGCCATTGAAGCACATTGACAGTTTTCGCAGGTAGCTCTTACTCGTGAGCCAGTCACAAAATTCTGTCTGAATTTCAGAGTTTTTTGAAATTTGCTTTCCTCATTTTCGCGAGTAGGGCTTAGTCGCGACTTACTCGTGAAAATGCCTCTGAAAGAGTTTTTGAACAAAAATGAAATAGACTGTTTGGACAAAACTCTAAACACACAAAATTCATAAAAACACTTTCAAAAACATATAAAATACTCAAAAATCTTTTTGGGTTTAATTAACAAGCAATTGAGTATACACATCACATTTGAACACATACAATCACACAAATGGAATAAGCATTCATTGAACATTAAACTTGTGTGATGTGTGTGTGTGTGGATCAAGTATGAACTAGTCCATAGTCTAATATGAAGCTTCAATGATCAATTCAATCAAGTCATACACAACTAGTACGAAGTCAAGTGACCTATCTCACTTGTAGAAATAAACATATATGACCCCTCACCAATATGTTTACATTTGATTGAAAACTTTTCATTTGGTTTCCATTTTTTCATACTTTTGATCAAACACAAATCAAATTTCTGAGAAACGATGCCATGAAATTTTTTATGTATTTTTGACAAATAAGCCTTTGGCTTTGGCACCAAACATTTTAATACATATTTGCTCCACCTTTTCCTAGTCAAACTAGTTTTCAAAGCAAGGTTTTTTCAGCTCTTTTTCCTTTTGGAGATTGAAATTTGAAGAGCTCTTTTGAAAAAGGAAAAAAAAATGTGAGGAGATATATAGGCACAAGTCTACTCATGTATCAAAATCAAGCAAGACTATTGACCAATCATTCATGACAAGCTTGAAGATCAATTTACAACAATCAAATATAGATCTCTAGATGTCGCTCACACTTAGAAAATGTGCATACATAACAAGCTAAGCTCGTAAATGCATTACACCATTAGTACGAAGGTACTAGGCCAAACTCACATGTGATATACACAACACAAGCAATCAAACTTTTTGAGATTTTTCACTTTATATGGGTTTTTGAATTTTCAACACACTCAAAAACAGAACAAACAAAGTAAGATCAACAAAAACAACAAACAAAGACTTGAAAAAGAAACATGCTTAAAACGGAAGCATGAAACTATAACCCTAATATGTTGGAAGTATTAATGCATGGGCATAGTGAATGATCATGCATGAGTACCCTTCTTCACCCATATTGTATGAGTGTTTTGGGTGAGATCTTTTGATGGAGGGGTACGAACGACATAACTCTCAAACCTCGGGGTGAAGCTGGCAAGGCATGATGAAATGTTCTTCAACATCTCTATAACATCTCCAATGAGTTGTCCCTCGTTTTCTCCTTTAACTTGAATTCCCTTTGGCATTCTTCTTGAGTTGTCTTGGCCACGCAAAGAATCAGCCCTCTTGAGTGCCTGAAGATTGAAGCAATTTGGCCTTATGTGCCCTCACATGCCACAATGATGGCAAAAATGCTTCATTTGAGGTCCCTTTTAACCTATGGGTAATGACTTCCCTTTTTCCTTTAGTTTTGCACCAATGGCTCTCTTTGCAACAATAAGGGTCTCAATCTCGGGCTTCTCCACTTTAGATTTCTCTACATTTTTGGTCGATACAAACCTTACTTCCTTCTTAGGTTCGCTGCTTGAGCTTCCTTCACCAGTATAGCCTAGACCGGCCTTTTCATTTGAAGATTTTTGAGAAGAGAGTATGCTGTCAAGTTTCTTGGTGGAAATGCATTCCACTTTAACATTTGTCTGAATGATTTCAAGTTCAAGGAACTTGATTTTCAAGTACGCATTCACCAATTCTTCCTTTAGCCCTTCAACTTCTCACTTTGGAATGTACACCAAGCCCTTCAACTTCCATAGCACACGATTTCTTGAGTTTGATAAGCCACAAACGAATTGACCCCTTGTGATTGAAATTAATTAATTAATTAGTCAAGTTATTAATTAATCAATTTATCATGCAAAGCGTGTGGTAACACAAACAAATCACCAAACAACTAAATACGCAGCGGAAAATAAATAACACGGTGATTTGTTTACGAATGGGGAAAACCTACACGGCAAAAACCCCACCAGGTGATTTTCAGGTCACCACTCCCGAAACTCCACTATTATCACAACAAGCGGTTACAAGTAAAGGAATCCCAAGTACCTTACCAACCTACAGTTGAACCCTTACCCCAATACCCAATTGGACTTGTTCTGTAGTGACAGTTCCCCCTTTTGATGCACAGCTCCCAAGTACGTGACTAACTAATGCGCGGATCCCAGTACGCGACTTCAATCACCAACTAAGAAGGTTGTTGGCTGCAAAGCTCTTCAGTTCATCCACACAATGAAGATCAAGAAGATGCTTGGTTACAAAACCCTATGGTGCATATACACAGCAACTTCTTCACAAGAAAGAAATGAACAAGGGCAAGAACTTTGTCTCTAGTTACAATTTGCTTGAACAAGGTTTGCTCAATGCTTGTACAACTTGTGAACTCTTTGACGGCCTTTAAAACAATCCTTTTATATGTTTAGGGTTAGGAGAAAAGAAGGCTCAAACACATAATCACGGATCCCAAGAAAAACAGTTCAGATTGTTGTTTTCTTAAATCTCGACAGATAGAAGCTGTCAAGCATCTGTCGAGATAGCTGTCGAGCACACGGGCTGAATAGCTCCTTAAACCTCAACACATGCTAGTTGTTGAGCTTTAGTGATTTTGCACTTTCAACTTGTTTTCTTGGACAGACTTGAAGGCTTCAACACTTGATCTTGAAACATGATTTCTTGAAGTATTTAAACATATTCTAGATCTACCCAAATACAAGTAAAGTGCGTTTTGTCAAAGGATAAGCCAATTACATAAAAGAATGACATATGCTCTTAACAAGTGAAACACATATGTCCTAACAATCTCCCCCTTTGGCAATCCGTGACAAAACCACAACAAACAAATGATCATATGAGAGAAGTCATAAAACACTCAACTCATATTCACTTGTTAAATACAATAAAATCTATCCTAACACAAACTCTTGAAAAACTTTGCAAGAAGAGAGTTTATGGCAAGTAGACTTTGACAACCTGTATTTCTGAAACACTTTATACAAAACTCATCAAGGCATCTTAGTGTGAAACAGAAATAATAGATTGCATACAAGTATAAGAATCATGTGTATAAAGAGAGAAAAGAAACAACACATGTAAGAGGTAGGTGAAAGAAAGGACATACATCAACATATAGAAATAAATAAGTACAATGTATGTCATAAAAATGGTCACAAGACCCAATGTACAAGAACAATGTATCTAAATAAGAGAAAAGAAAAAGATACATAATATCCTCACTACATCTCTCAAAAAGAAACAACACTCCCCCTAACAAAAAGATCCTATACTAACTCTCCCCCTAAGAATGACTACTCTCATATCCAAAACTACTCCCCCTTTTTGTCACGAGTGACAAAGGGTAAGAGTGTCAAGTAGACATCTCATCAGTAGAGCGAGCATCTCCATCATCATCATCCGAAGCATCATCGTCATCACCATCATCATCCTCAAAAGCAAAACCCACAGGAGAAGGTGGTGAAGGAGTAGTCTCAGGAGCAAAACCACCCATGGTCGCCTAACATCTAGCAATACGACCGACACGAACGTGCACCTGATACAACTCCGTAGAGAGTGTATCTAGGCGAGCATCCATGCGCTGCAGCTGCGCCATGATGTCTCCCAAAGACACATCGCTCATAGAAGAGAAGGGAGTGGATGTGGAAGGAGCAAATCTGGATGAAGCAGGACAGGAGGGAGGAGCTACTGAATCCGGCTGTCGCAACCTAAACTGCGCATCACTACGTTTTACGGTAGCATAGTCTATGGCACACATGAAAGAAAAATGGTCAGACGAGGGAAAAGGAACAGAAAAATGGCCTAAGATCCTCGTGATAGCGGAAGGAAAGATGAGCTCATCACGGGTCGCCGAATCTAGATGAACATCTATAATAGAAAGAATGAAATAAGAAGGGAAATCTATAGTCGGATGCTCAAAAAGAGACAACAAAAATCGAGCACGAGACTTTGTGATGAAGTTGTAGTGAGAGAGAGGATGGAGTACAAAAGTCATCACCATGTTCAAAAACCTAGGACCTTTTGCAAAGCCCTTACAGGATATGAACTGGCGACCACCCCAATCTGAGGGACGCTCACAAAAAGCAGCCATGAGCTCATCCTTGGACACAATCCGCAGACGATCACAACTCGGATAGTCAGGAAACGCTATCCTAGGTACCCGAAGCACATCCGCAACAAGCTGCGGTGTGACAGGAATGCTAACACCCCTAGCACAAGTGATAAAGTGAGGGACAGAACGGTCAATCCCGTGCATGTTGGAGTAGAACTCCTGAATAAGCACGAGAGGAAAAGTGACCGGGACGTCACACAGTGACTCCCATTCCCGACTGTGAATGACAGTGGGAAGGTCAGTGTTGGCAAAATCTGCCAGAATGACTTGGCGTTCCGAATGAACACCTCGTCTAGAAAAGTTCTTTAAGAATGCTTTATGAGCATCATCATCACAGAACCGAAGAGATAGAGGGGCAGAATTTGAAGAGAAAGAGGATGCCTTGGAACGAAGAGGGTTCCGGGACAGAGCAGATTTACGTTTCGGTGCCATAGACACTACTAACGTAACCAATAGTAGAGAGAGAGAGGGAAAAAGAGACAATCAGAAAAGTCCCAAAACAGTTCACAAAATTAAGAATATGTGAAAAGAAGTACGTATGCATAGAGAATGCATGAGCATGTGACATGCAAAGTAAATACATCATGGGCTCAGCCCAATCCAATCCTACCAGCACACAAAGAGATTGCACACAACTAAATGCATGACAATACTGTTAGAATGCAAATGTGATGCAATGCATGAAATTTTTAAGATCAAATCTTCAAAAACTAACACAAAATTTTAATAAAATCTCATCACTTTTGAAAAACCCCAAAATTTTCAAAAAAAAACCCAAAACCTAGGTTTCAAAAACATGAATGCATGTAGAATGAGAGAAAGAAAGCTTACCAAGATGAAGAAAATCTTGAAAAAGCCTAAAGAAACCTTGAGGATCAAGATTGGAGTGAGATGAGAGTGTTTGGGAGAGGAAAAGAGAGATCTATCGAGAAAGAGATCGAACGAAATGAGCTGCGGATCGCACGAGGAGAAGATATAGGCCCTCAATAAATCTCGACAGATGAAGGTGTCAAAAGGTATCGAGGTATCTGTCGAAGGAGGTATCAAGGAAAAGGCCGTCGATAGCTTTAGGTATCGAGAAGGTGTCGAGGATGAACCACCAAAAACAAGAACAGAAGCTCGATCGATCCACCAGGTGTCGAGAAGCTATCGAGGGGTCAAAAACTTTCTCGATCGATCCATCAGGTGTCGAGGTGCTAGCGAGATTGCGATAAGAAAAAACTAAAGAAGCTCGACAGATAGCCAGCTATCGAGGAGGTGTCGAGCCAGCTTTTCAAAACAGTTTTTCGAGGAGAGAAAAACAAGATATGAATGCAATCAAGCATGCAACTCAACCAATGATCCAATCAACATATTAAGCTCTCAAAAACATCTCTCAACAAAGATTTTAAGCACATGGATCTTCAAAAACACAAGCACACACTAAACAAGTCTAACCAATTTTATATTTCCAAAATAAGTTAAGACAGTTTAGTGAGCATACATTAACACATGTAAAACCTTGTGATGGTCAAATCACATTGTACCTGCACATGTATCAAGAGTAGCAAAGAATATTGTGTGTTATGTGTGAAAAACATCGCAAGAATGCAAATGTGTCAACATGTTATGACAATTTGAGATATGAGTAAATCACTTTAACTCACACACAATCATAACTATTTGATGGGGATTACCACATTCGAGGTACATCCTATAACTCCCACATCTCCTAGAAAACACGCTTGCAATCATATTTAAAGCATTTTTGATCTTTTTGCTTTTGATTTTTCTTTGCATATTTTCTTTTTAAGCAAATCATGCATGGGCATATAAAAGAGAGAAAAGAAATACCCAATTATGTTAAGCATTTGACATTCCAATTTTTCTATGCCGAAGCACACAAATGTCATTCATAATTGGCAGGCAACAGTGGTGAGATGGTTATTTATGACTTTCTCTTAGAATTTTCTAATCCTTCCCGTCAAAAAGAGTAATACGAGTGTTAAGTACAAGAGAAAACTTAATCTTACTCATCACAAGCAAGAGCTACAAAGCTCACTTGATTAGTTGTGCATAGAGATACTCATCTAAGCTACAAGAGATACAAAGTTTAAAAAACTTTGTTTCAATGGCCATCCAAGGTACACAAGTACCAATGTACACAAAACACACACTGTTTTTGTATTTTTCTGATTTTTCAAATTTTTTTTTTTATATGAAAAGCAAAAACAAAGCAAAACTGAAAAATAGCCAAACAAAAACATGTTAAACAAAGCAAAGCATTAAACTAGACTGACTCAAAAAAATAAAACCAAACACACAAGTAATGCAAACAAAAACAAGAAGAGGAAAAAGAAAGTGATAGAATCACTTGGAGCCCTTTTCCTTCCACACTCTGGAAGAACCTTTCCTTTGATTAAACCCTTGAACCAGCGGTGAGGGAGAAGAGTTGAAACCGTTCAAGTTTGAAAGGAACATGAGGGCTTTGAGAAGATCTCCAAGAGGAGCAAGAGAGGATTGAAGCTGATTATGACTTCCAGATGCTATCATGCTATTGCTCTGTTGAGTGGCAAGCCACTTATAGCAATTTAGTCGAGTATGACCAGCAACTCCACAATGATGACAGAGATGCTGGTTCTTCTGTTTAGGCTTTTGAAAGTTTGCCTTTTTAGCCCTAGGGTTCTTAGCTTCTTTCTTATCTTGCTTAGGGGGTGCTCCTAAGATAGATTTATTCTTATCTAAGTTCTCACTAGCTAAAACAGTTTTAACATCATTGTTCTCAATTTCAACATTATTGCTAGGAGGAACAAAAATAGTAGAATTAGTAGAAGCAATATTAGAGGAAGAAAGATCATACCCTAAACCTGTTCGATCAGAAGCAGATTTCTGAAGATTGAGCATCTCATCAAGCTTTGCGCTTGAAGTCCTCTCCAATTGAGCTTTGACTTGAAACAGCTCTGCTTCAAGCTTCTTAGTCTTCTCAGCCAAGAAATTGTTCTCGAATCTCAGTGTTCCAATAGTCTGATTAGCTTCATCAAACTTTGTGGAAAGCTCTTCACGATCAAGTTCCACATCACTAAGCTTCTTGGTAGCCAGCCTATAAAGTTTCTCATGTTTTTCCGAAACTTTGTACAATTTTTCATAGGTTGTATAGATATCATCTTGATCATCCATCTTCTCAAAATTGGACTCTACCAAGTCCTCTTCTTCATCCACACTTTCAACAATCCCCTCAGTAGGATTGACAATGGTAGTGAAAGCATTCAAGATTCTATCATCATTGTCGGAATCTTCCTCAGGCTCGGTGTCGCTCAAGGTAGCAGCAAGTGTCTTGCTCTTCCTGATGCTCTTGAGATATGTAGGACACTCATTTTTCATGTGACCGAAGCCTTGACACCCAAAGCACTTAGGTCCTGCTAGAACAGTGTACTGACCGCCATCCCTTGCATTCTTCTTCCCTTTATCTTGGCTCTTGAACTGAGAAGAACTGGATTGCCTACGGTCCTTATCGAAGCCCTTTCCATTGGCATTCTTCATAAACTTCTTGAACTGCCTGGTGATGTAGGACTTCATCTTGGAATCTTCATCATCTGAAGACTCATCTATGTCACTGTTCTTGGCCTTCAATGCCATGCTCTTACTCTTGCCTGACTTACCAATCCTTGTTAACCCTAACTCATAAGTCTGCAGATTACCAACCAGCTCTATCAAAGGAATCTTGTCAATGTCCTTTGATTCCTCAATCGCCATAATCTTGGCATGGAATCTCTCAGGCAGAGATCTGAGCACTTTTCTCACAATCTTGGGTTCAGGAATGATTTCCCCAAAATTGAATGCAGAGTTCACTATGTCCTTCAGCTTGGCATAGGACTCATCAAATGACTCATCCTCCTCCATCTTTATTTCTTCAAAGCTTGTAGTGAGCCTCTGAAGCTTTGAATCCTTGACAGCCTTTGTACCTTCATAGGTTGTTTGGAGAATGGTCCACGCCTCCTTAGCAGTTTCAGTAGAGGATGTCTTCTTAAATTCCTCATTTGTGACTGCACTGAATAAAGCATTCAATGCCCTGTTGTTGAAGTTTGCCGCCTTGATCTTTGCATCATCCCAACCTGCCGGCGCTTCTGTAGGCTTAGTCCAACCTATCTCCATAGCTTGCCACACCTTCTCATCTAAAGACTGCAAGAAAGCTCTCATGCGTACTTTCCAGTATGCATAGTTAGTGCCATCAAATAAAGGAGGTATAATTAACGACTGTCCTCTATCCATGAAAAACAGGGGTCAATGGATCAACACAGCAAAGATTAAACCCTAATCAGAGTGTGCCTGCTTTGATACCACTTGATAGGCCACAAACGAATTGACCCCTTGTGATTGAAATTAATTAATTAATTAGTCAAGTTATTAATTAATCAATTTATCATGCAAAACGCGTGGTAGCACAAACAAATCACCAAACAACTAAATACGCAGCGGAAAATAAATAACACGGTGATTTGTTTACGAATGGGGAAAACCTACACGGCAAAAACCCCACCGGGTGATTTTCAAGTCACCACTCCCGAAACTCCACTATTATCACAACAAGCAGTTACAAGTAAAGGAATCCCAAGTACCTTACCAACCTACAGTTGAACCCTTACCCCAATACCCAATTGGATTTGTTCTGTAGTGATAGTTCCCCCTTTTGATGCACGGCTCCCAAGTACGTGACTAACCAATGCGCAGATCCCAGTATGCGACTTCAATCACCAACTAAGAAGGTTGTTGGCTGCAAATTTCTTCAGTTCATCCACACGATGAAGATCAAGAAGATACTTGGTTACAAAACCCTATGGTGGATATACACAACAACTTCTTCACAAGAAAGAGATGAACAAGGGCAAGAACTTTGTCTCTAGTCACAATTTGCTTGAACAAGGTTTGCTTAATGCTTGTGAAACTTGTGAACTCTTTGACGGCCCTTAAAACAATCCTTTTATATGTTTAGGGTTAGGAGAAAAGAAGACCCAAACACATAATCACGGATCCCAAGAAAAATAGTTCAAATTGTTGTTTTCTTAAATCTCGACAGATAGAAGCTGTCAAGCATCTGTCGAGATAGTTGTCGAGCACACGGGCTAAACAGCTCCTTAAACCTTGACACATGCTAGCTGTCGAGCTTTAGTGATTTTGCACTTTCAGCTTATTTTCTTGGACAGACTTGAAGGCTTCAACACTTGATCTTGAAACATGGTTTCTTGAAGTATTTAAACACATCCTAAATCTACCCAAATACAAGTAAAGTGCGTTTTTTCAAAGAATAAGTCAAACACATATGTCCTAACAGAGTTGATGACGAGTCTTTCCCATCCTTTTTCTTGAACTGCTTGTCATTTTTTGAGGATGAGAATTTTCCTTTGCCAAATGACTTCCCACTATTCTTCATCTCGAGAAATTTCTGGAAGTTCTTTGCAAGAATCGCCACCTCATTTTCTACATTGTCTTTTTCGAGGGAATCACCCATTCTCTCATTTATAGTTTTAAGAGCAAGTGATTTGATGGACTTGTGAGAGGGGAGTCTGAGCTCATAGGTTTAGAGAGATCCAATAAGTTCTTGAATCTTTATCTCATCCAAATCTTTACTCACCTCTATAGCTGTAACCTTAGCCCGGAAGCTTTCGAGTAAGGATCTCAAGATCTTCCTCACTAGCTTGGCATCTTCTGTCTTTTCCCCGAGATTGAGCTTGGCAATCACTATCTCGCTGAGTCTCCCATAAAAGGAATCAAAAGACTCATCATCATTCATCTTTATTTCTTCAAACCGAGTAGTGAGCATTTGAAGCTTAGTGTCCTTACCCTTCTTGGTACCTTCGTAGGTTGTCTCAAGAATGGTCCACGCCTCTTTGGTAGTCTTCACATGTGAAATCCTGTGAAACTCATTAGTAGAAACACCATAGAAAATAGCATTAATAGCTTTGCTATTGGCCTTTGCCAAAGCAAGAACAGTCTTATCCCATTCGGATTTGGCTGTAATGGGAGTTACATATCCATTCTCAATTGAATCCCACTCCGTCTCATCAATGGCACAAAGAAAAGCATGCATGTGTACTTTCCAAAAAGCATAGTTATTCCCATCAAAGAATGGAGGAGCATTGAGGGATTGAGATCTATCCATCTCACTTGAGGTCTAGGATCACAATAGGATAAAGAAATCTGGTAAGTGTACCTACTCTAATACCAATTGAAAGCTCGGATCTGTGTAAATACACAAGAGCTTGTTTAGACCCCCAAATTAAAATTATAGCTAGATAGCTTTTACTCTAACTTATACTACGTGCAGAACAAGAGTAAAAAGGCGCAAACAATCGTTATCACTACCCTAAGTCATATTCATCCATTATCAACAATAAAATGAAAGCTTAAAGAGTAGGGAAGAGAGATGCAAACACAAGATAACACCGAGACGTGTTATCGAAGAACTCGGTGACAAACCTCTCCGCGACCCTCCAAGTCAAAATTGATCCACCAGAGAATAAAGTTGGAGTACATAAATTACAAAAGACCCTCCAAGCCTAGTCTACCCCACGTACTTGAGCCCTCCAAGCTCCTGCTACCAACTGACTTCTCAGAGCCTTATCTTCTCTAGCTTTTCGAATCCCGCAATTTAGCCCAATTGCATCTGCCAATGAATGGCTCCTTCCAATGCTTCCCAACAGCACCAAAATCTCACTTTACACTCAAAATGGGTGTGGTAAGTATTTGGGCTATCAACCTCTCAAGGATGTAGAGTTGGAGAGGTAGGAGTTAAGGAAAACCACAAGGAAATGTGTAGATGATTGTGGGTATAACAATCTCTAACTCTCAAGTGTATTTTCTAGAGTTTTCTCTCTGAAAAGCACTCCTTACAATTTGTGGGTAATGAGGGTATATATAGTGTGGGTAAAGACTTGGTAAAGCAAAATCCACTTTTTGCGAAATTGAGAGTTTCGCGAGTCCTTCGTGGGTTGGTTTTACCAGCGAGACACTCGCAAATATCTCCAGCCTGGCATGTCTCTTCATCTTCCAGTCATGTACTCTACACGTGGCTCTTTCGCGAGTAAGCTTCTCTCGAGACACTCATGAAATCTACTTGTTCATCCTTTTAAGCTTGAGTCTCCACACTTTCTCACACTCATCTCTTACAACTAGAAACCCACATACATACAGGAAAAAATTATTGAAGAAATATACAATTAAATTTGGCACGAAATTATAGCCAACACAAAATAGTTGTAAATTACAACTTTACAGTACTCATATTAAATAAGATAGAGAATTGAGGATCATAGGATAATTCAGGTGTATCTTGGTTAAGGACTTAATCCATTATATATACTCCAACCAAATAGCCAACCTTCCTTTATCACTACTAGCCCCAACCCCAAGAACCCGTATCTTGTGAGCCCGAGCAAGCTCATAAGATAATTAGTTCAACCTTAACCTCAATTCTAATTAATGTCCCAATGGAGGTTGAAACAAATGACTTGAAGGTCTTAGTGATTTTCTCAATGAAATAAATGGAGGGTGAGGATGATATTAATAAGGAGTACCAAGGGTTGTCTTATTTTCCATGAGTGATGAAGGAGTTGATGATAGAGATATCTTAGATGAAAAAAGAGAAAATTTTGAATTTTGGGAATAAGAAAATATTGGATAATAGAAGACAATCTTCTAGGCAGTAACATGGTGGACAATGGAATGGTGACCTTGGTTCTGAGTATATATGTTGATAGTGATGAGTTGATCAATCCTATAGGATTTAATGATGAAGTTTAGACCCCCAAGAGTTCAATGACACTACTGGTTTCAAAAAACCAATTAACCTAATTCCTACTGAAGTTGAAGGGCGCAGTGTGATGATTCAATGCAAGAGCATCTCAAGAATATGTCCCCAATGATTTGAGAGCTGGAGCCTATTGGCAACAATTTTATTGGTTTTTAAAATGAAGCAAAAACTGTGAACTAAAAAATGAAGTGAAAACACATGTTTGAAGTACAAAAAAAATATGTTCGGTATCATATTTCTAATAATATATTTTCAAAATTGAAAAATCACAATTTGTGTTTGGTATGAATGGTAGAATACAAATCATGTGTTTTTTTTTTTTTTTTTTTATTTATAAAGGGTACTTATTACACAATTATGTATTGTCAACATCGCGTGGGTTTAACGGTTTCCAAGATAATTAACAATGCCATTCAACAATGTTCCTTGAAAATTGAAAACACCTCATAAGGTGTTCTCTAAATTTAATGTTCTCCAAACCTTTTTTTTTTCCTCGTAGTACTTGAAAATTATTGTTTAAGCTGTGATGCCAAACAAGCCTAGAGGATTGCCTCTATATCCCTAGCCAATCAATCAATGCATTCTCTTCCATAAGACTGTTAAATCACCAATCTGATTTGGAGATTGTATTCCAAACTGATGTTTTTTAATTTATAAGAGAGTACCTTTTTCTCAAAAAAAAAAAAAAAAAAAAATCACCAATCTGATGAGTTAGCACATGGTTTGCCTCCCTTCTTGCCTTTTATTGAGAAAGAACGCTATATTATGATCTCTATCCCTAGCCAAGACACTCTAAAGGACTTTATAACTTTATGCATGAATAATAAATAAATAAATAAATAACAAAAACCAAAAAAATAAAAAACACACTCACCCCTTTAAAGTAGCATATGGAGGACCATAGATAGTTGACAAGGAAATTCTTACCTAGTTCCAAACTACAAGGTCACCAAGCTAACCTTGTAGTCCCAACCAATAAGAACAAAACATGTAAGATAAAAATGCTGACATCATTTAAATATTACAGCTCATCAACAATGGCTAAATGCCGGTCGTCAAGCTCCCAACGTTAGACAACCCCATTAATGTTAGTTATTAAAAAAATAAAATATAAAAAAAGAAGCTAGCCAACTATTTTCCAATTGGGACTTAGGACAAAGAGAACCTTTTAGGGTTCTCACTCTTGTGAACAAAAACCAAAAGGTCCTTACTCCTTAGTGCCGACAAAAAACAAGTGTATAGTGTGACCAAAAACAAATGTTACTATGAGTGATTTTTACTGAAATCAAGTGAAAAGTTCTAGTGTAAAGAGACAAAATCTTGTTCACATAAGCATGGAAGAATCCAATTTTCAAAGTAATAGAGGTATAATTTATTTTATCTTGTTGTGTTTTGTTTCATTTTTTAAAGAATGTATTATGATTTGTTGTGATATATTTGCTCCTAACTAAAATATATAGAAATGTAATGAGGTATGAATTTAATGCTTTTTTGTGAAAAATTTAATGCTTTGTTGTGACATGTTTGCTCCCAAATAAAACATATAAAAATGTATTGAGGTATGAATTTAATGCTTTTTTTGGTGAAAAATTTAATGTTTTGTTGTGATATGTTTGTTCCCAAATAAAATATATAAAAATGTATCGAGGAATGAATTTATTGCTTTGTTGTGATATGTTTGCTCCCAAATAAAATATATAAAGGTTTTTGCTCCCAAATAAAATGTGTAGTGATATATGTTTTTGTTGTTGTTGTTGTTTTTTTTTTTTTTTAATATACTAAATTTACATGTGTGTGTATAAATATAAATATATATATATAATATGATAGGAATAAATAATATATTCATCTTTATATTGGTAACTATGTCTAATTTCTAATTATATTGGCCTTTAAGAACACGTAAAAAATTGCACATATAAGATAATTATTGAATTATAAATTCCTTAATATTTAATTTCTAACATTTATATTTTACATAAAAATTATTGTAGTTATTTGCAATTCAAGTGATATTGAAGGAATTGAAGAGGATTATTTGTTTGTTGAACGACTAGAACATAGCGAGGACAATTTTTTGGATAAGGTGGCATATACTAAAGATGAAGCATACAATTTATACAATAATTATGCATTACGAATAGGTTTTAGTATACGGAAAGGAAAGCCTAGATATTTTAATCGGACAAAGAACATAAGGCAACGTGGATTTCTATGTTCTAAGGAGGGTTTTAAAATAGATGAAGATCCTTAAGAAGAGAAAAATTGGAAGAAACTGGAGACTAGAACTGGCTGTAAAGCATTTATTCATTTCACAGTTGAAAATGATGTGTGGAAGGTTACTGCATTTAATCCAGAGCATAATCATGAACTTGCACTATCATCAGAGTGACATTTGTTAAGATTGGGTCGTCATATTTCAAAACCTAAGGTAGGTTTAGTTGATTCCATGCTGAATGCTGGTATAAGTACAAAGAATACTTATTCGTACTTATTCGTATTTAAAAAAAGAAGTTGGAGGGAGTGAGAATGTGGGCTTCATTGAAAAAGATTGTTATAATTATGTGAACACAAAAAAGATGTCATCGATTAGTCCTGGAGATGCTCAAAGCCTATTGAATCATTTTAAGAAAAGGTAGATAGAAGATCCCATGTTTTTTTTTTTTTTTACACGGTTCAAGTAGATCAAGAAAATCGCATGACGAATTTTTTTTGGAGAGATGGGAGATCAAGGGTTGATTATGATTGTTTTGGAGATGTTGTGGTATTTGACACTACTTACTACACTAATAGATATAATTTGATTTGTGCTCCATTTGTAGATGTTAATCACCATTGGCAGAATGTAATATTTGGATGTGCATTTCTTTTGGATGAAACCACTGCTTCTTTCAAATGGTTGTTTAAGTCATTCTTAGACTCAATGGGAATCAATCTCCAATAACAATTTTTACTGACCAAGATCAAGCCATGTCAAATGCTATTGAGGAAGTGTTTTTGAACACACATCATCAACTATGTTTGTGGCATATTTCAAAAAATGCAACTTCCTACTTTGGAGAGTTAAATTCTAATTCAGAGTTTCAGTTCTTATGGAACAAGTGTAAAAAATATTGTGATTCAGAATTAGAATTTCAAAACACGTGGGATAAAATGATGCATAAGTTTAATCTTGAAGATCGTCACTGGCTTAATATGATATACAAAATTCGACATAAATGGAGCACTGCATTCACTAAGGATAGCTTCACAGCTGAATTTAAAGCTTCCTCGAGGAGTGAAAGCACAAACCATGTTTTGAATAATATAGCAGATACAACAATAAGCCTCACTAACTTTGTAATTAAATATGAAAGTATATTAGTAGGTATGCGTTCTTTAGAGTTTAATGAAGATTTTCGATGCAAGCAAGGCGCCCTACAAAGAGCAGTTAAGAAGAGTGATATTTTGGGTCATGTAGCTCAAGTTTACACATGTAAGATATTCAGATTATTTCAATATGAATTCCTTAATAGTCTTTCAATAGAGTGGAAGCAAGTTGATTGTCAAGATACAATTGATGTCTTTGAGGTGAAAGAAGAAGACAGTGAAAGAGTACGCATTGTCCATTTTGATCATTTCAATAGCAACATTTCTTGTTCTTGTAAGAAATTTGAGTCATTTGGAATTCATTTTTGTCATGCATTGTGGGTCTTCAATTTAAAAAAAAAAAAAAAAATTGACCAAAGTTCTAAGCCAATACAATTTGAAATGTTGGACAAAGGAGGCTAAAAAAGGGATGATGGCTTATGAACAAGACAATCATTCAAGTGGCAATGCTAAAGAGGCCAAGATAGTGTGGCATAATAACATGTTATGTATAGTTAATACAATCATATCCAAAAGCCAAGGGGGTGATAGCCTTAAAAGCATTTGTCAAAAGATACTATTGGGACTTGATGAAAAAATCAAAAGAGAGTCATCAAAGTTAAAGTTGGGTTCAAATGCAAATTTGGAAGAAAATGAATTTGTGGAGCATAATACAACTGATGAAATGCTTGGTTTATCAAATCGTGTGTCAGTGTTAAATCCCCCATGTGTGAGATCAAAAGGCTTATGAAACGATAGACTTAAAGGCCACTTTGAGAAGTGCAAGGCAAAATCGTTTAAGGATGCATCCTTTTCACATAAGAAATTCCTTTTTTTTTACTAAATATATGCCATATTTTTATTTTTAATAAACCTTTTTATTTACAATTATTATTATGTTTGATTTTTTTAATGTGCAATTTTATAGGAAAAGCAAAAAAAACAAGTTTCCAAAGAAAATTCAAATGTGTGATTCGATAGCTCATACAATCCAACTATATACCAACTACCAATTCCCTACTCTCATTTAGGATTTACAAGTGATAATGCACATGGTGAATCTTACATGTCATGGACAAATCATTCTCAGGTATTAAGCATCCTTTAATTTACAAAATTAGAATATTTATAATGTGTATACTCTAGAGTAGTATACTAGAGAGTTTTTGTCATTTCTATACGACTCATGTGCACATTCTTAGGAGGAGAAATTATATTTCTTGTGCACATTCGTAGGGGGAGAATTTCCATAGGGGAGATGCATTTACCAAGGGGGAGAAGACATTGTGTTAATAAGAAAACTTTGTTTTGTTTGTTTTTCTTAATGTTTGTTTTCTTGTTTGCTCTATGGTGCTTTGAGTTATGTTTAGTATCTATGCTTTGTTGTTCTCATTGCATCATGTTTGTGTGTTGGACTTGCATACATCCTTATGCTATTATGCTTTATTAATTGCATGTTCGGATGATCATTTGCTTTGCTATGTAATCATTGTAGTCATTTCTTTATGACTATTTTGGTGTATGATCAAGTTGCTCATATGTTTCACATCATGTTTACTTGATCGCTATTTATTTGTTACATTATTCTTGTCCTTTTATTACTTGCTATACCTTGAGGATCTAATGTGTTTTGTGCAAGTGTTTCAGGTTACAAGTATTTTGTTCTAAGTTCATCACAGCTTCTAGATTTAGGTGTGAGCCACTGTTCCCAAACTCACGTTTAAGTCTCGAGTCTGTTTTAGGGTGTTTTTCACGGAATAGCCAAATGGGAAGATTGTTAAATTATGATTTTTCTCATAACATTAGTGTTGGCTTATTCCATGACAAAAAGTGTTGTAATTGCATAAATTTATTTCCTTATATTTTTGTGGGATTTATTTGTAATGGGTTTAGTATTAAGTGGTGGAGATTTGATCAAGACAGCTAAAAGTCACATGAGGAGCACATGCCAGAAGCTGAAGAGTCAAGTGCCAGCTGTGGAAGTTGAAGAGTCATGTGCTAGCTGTGCCAGCTATTTTCACGACTCAGGTAACCCGCAAGTGACCTGCGAATTTCACTGGTTAGAGGATTTTTGAGTGTGATCTATTTGTCCATCACTCATACTATATATACCCTCATTACCCACAAAAATGGTAAGGAGCCTATTGAGAGAAAAACCCTAAGAAAGGTTTCTACAACACACCTACCTTATTAGAGAGAGAGCTACTCATTCTTGGAGAGAAATCTTTGTAGTCTCTTCTCATTTTCTCTCCCATTGTTATACCCATTGAGAGGAGATTTGTACCCAAACACTACCCACACCCATTCAAAGTGTTGAAAGTGTTTTTAGAGCTTGGGAAGCATTGGAAGATACTAAAGATGGCGGATGCAATATGAAGCTTATTGCGGGATCCAGAAAGTTAGAAAAGATACGGTTCGGCGTAACCTTGTTGGAGTAAGTAGCTTGGAGGGCTTAGGTGCATCAAGTAAATTAGGCTTGGAGGGTCTTTTGCTATTCATGTATCTCAACTAATTTTCTAGTGGATCACTTTACCGCTTGGAGGGCGGCGGAGAGGTTTTTCGCCGAGTTCTTTGGTTTCCTCTTCGATAACACGTCTCGATGTTATCTTTGTGTTTGCTTCTCTCTTCCCTACTTTATTCCTTTTAATTGCTACTGTGTTGTGATTAAATTATGGCTTAGAGTAGTTTGCATGTTTGGGTATTGCTTATATTTATCATTCCGCACATCAAGTGTTTGAATATAAGCTTGATTTGGTAATTTTGTAATTAAGGGTCTAAACATTCACTAGTGTTTTACACACTAAGTGAACTTTCAATTGGGGGTCTAAACATTCACTAGTGTTCCAATTGAAAGCTCTCTTAGTGTGTAAAACACTAGTGAATGTTTAGACCTGCATTTACAAAATTACCAAATCAAGCTTATATTCAAACACTTGATATGTGGAATAATAAATATAAGCAATACCCAAACATGCAAACTACTTTAAGCCATAATTTAATCACAACACAACAGAGCAATTAAAAGGAATAGAGTAGGGAAGAGAGAAGCAAACACAAATATAACACTGAGATGTGTTATCGAAGAGAAAACCGAAGAACTCGGCTTAAAACCTCTCTGCCGCCCTCCAAGCGATAAAGTGATCCACTAGAAAATTAGTTGGGATACATGAATAGTAATAGACCCTCCAAGCCTAATCTACCCGATGCACCTAAGCCCTCCAAGCTTCTTGCTCCAACAAGGTTACGCTGAACCGTGTCTTCTCTAGCTTTCTGAATCCTGCAATAAGCTCCATATTGCATCCGCCATCCTTGGCATCTTCCAATGCTTCCCAAGCTCCAAAAACACTCTCAATACTTTGGATGGGTGTGGGTAGTGTTTGGATACAAATCTCCTCTCAATAGGTATAACAATGGGAGTGGGAAGGAGAAGAGACTACAAAGATTTCTCTCCAAGAATGAGTAGCTCTCTCTCTCTCTAATAAGGTGGGTGTGTTGTAGAAACCTTTCTTAGGGTTTTTCTCTCAATAGGCTCCTTACTATTTCTGTGGGTAATGGGCAAATAGGTCACACTCAAAAATCCTCTAACCAGTGAAATTCGCGGGTCACCTGAGTTGCGAAAACCGCTGGCATAGCTAGTACATGACTCTTCAACTTCCATAGCTAGCACTTGACACTTCAGCTTCTGGCATGTGCTCCTCATGTGACTTTTAGTTGTCTTAATCAAATCTTCACCACTTAATACTAAACCCATTACAAATAAATCCCACAAAAATACAAGGAAATAAATTTATGCAATTACAATACTTTTTGTCATGGAATAAGCCAACACTAATGTTATGAGAAAAATCATAACTTAACAATGTGTAATCATAATTTTGGTCATTGACGTAATATCTAAATATGAATTTTGTCTCTATATAGGAAATGGGTTGTGTAAATGTTCCATTTACAACTATGTTGCATGGTACCAATGTTATAACGCAACTTAGTCAAGTAAATTGACACAATTGATTATTTATTTGAAGTGAAATAAAATATCTATCATTTATGTATTAACATGTGTATAGAGCTTTGTTTCAAAATAATGTTTTCTTATATTTTGATCTCTATAGAATCCAACAACTTATATTCCCTCTCAAATAAACTCATTGATGTATAGTTCCAAGCAATCAAATTCCACACATATGCAAGAGGTAAATTTGGAAATTCTTATGGTGTGTTTGCATTATCAATTTCATTACTTATTTCTTGTTCCGAAGGATGACTTACTTTGTACAAAGGGTTTTTTTTTTTTTTTTTTTGTGCAGGCTCTATATCTGCCAGGTACTTCCAAGCTTCTTCATCCAAACTCTTAAGATGGTCCATCCCCCTCTCAAATTCCCTAGCTGATGTTGTGCCAGCACACCTCCACAGTACACTCTTCAACTCCATGCCCTTGTGGTTAACCTTGAAGTTGTTGTATATGCTTCACAGAATATTGCAGGTAGAAGGCCCTGCAATCAAGTAAGCAAGTAAGTATTCAATGTCAGCAAGTAAGCATGTAAAAAGGTAAGCATGTAATGAAGTCATGATGATAATACCTTCTGCCTATCATTGATGAATACCAGATTGAGCTCCTCTAGCTTGCCAATGTCATCTGCAAACTGCTCCAAGAACCAGATCCAGCTATCCTTGTTCTCTTGCTCAACCACAGCCATTGCCACTGGGAATATATTGTCATTTCCATCCTTGGCAGTGGCAGACAATAATTGCCCACCAAACCTACCCTTCAAGTGGCATCCATCCAGCCTAACAAAGGGTCTACAACCACCTAGAAAGCCAACCTTTTGAGCATTGTACCTAATGGACATCCTTTTAAAGTTGGGTTCTGCATTCTCATTTGCCATCTCTGTTTGCAGAATCACCCTACTTCCTACATCTGTCCTTAATATCATTTTTGCATAATCTCTAAGTAGGCCATACTGAGCCTCTTCATTCCCAATAATCAGTCCCCTAGCTGCCTTCCTTGATCTATACACCTAACTAATACTTAAATTAACTGAAATCTTCTGCATCACATGGTACTTAACACCTGAGACCTCCCAATTAGGATTCTTACCAAAATCCTCCAAATACCTCTTTGCCACATAGGCTGATGTAATTTGCCCATTTTTAAATGTTAGGAGGCAGGTACACTCAGGATAAAGTGTCTTGATCTCAAATGTGCACTCTCCAGTCACCATTGAGGCATAACACCTCCATCCACAATTGTTCTTACAATGTACAGAAATCTTCTTCTTCTCATTCAACTTCCACTTGACATCAATGTGATGTTGAATCACATACTCCCTCAAAGCCTTCCTAAACACCTGGAAGTTTGGGAACTTCATCCCTTTTGCCAACCTAACATTTTCCATATTAGTCCTCTCATTGAACTCCAAATTACCAAGCCCCTGCTCATCATTAGAACCATCCACACTTGCAATATCATCTTCTAAAGCTGGTTCAGCCCACTCTTCATTTAAATCTATGTTTGGAGGAGGAACATTGCTTGGGCCAGGTGCATCTGTGTTTGGCTGAGGTGTATTAGTGTTTGGATGAGGTGTATCAGTGGTTGGAACAGTTTTAGGCTCATATGGCACTGTGTGAGGTGGAGAAGACTCACCAAAAATGTCATCAACAAAGTCTTCTCCTTCCAGACCTTCATTCAACCAATCAAACTCCTCCTCCAGACCATCACCCCCTACAGCAGCCCCTGTACCACCCCCTACAGCAACCCTTGCACCAGCTCCTACACCAACCCCTCCACCATCAGGAACTTCAACTGCAAGTGGAGCATTACCACTCTCCACATACAGTATGATGGTGTCTCTTGGCCCTCCCTCATTAGGCTTGCACATGGGCACCACATCTTGATCATCTTGTATGAGCCTCAAGTCTTGCTCCAAGTTGCCCCCAAGACCTAAATAATGAACCCTACATGGTTCATCAATCCCTAATTCCTCACATATACCTTTTATTTCAAAATAACTAAGCCTATCAGGATCCTTATACACTATTTCAACTTTCCCACCAAAGTATTCTAAACTAGGGTTCCACAGAAAAGCACCCCCATAATGTATCCAATTTCACTTCCTCATCATCCATCTGCAATAACAAATTACCATTTGACACGTATACAATTAACAATTAAAGAATTGTAAACAACAAAAGAGTAAACACTTGCATGTTTCTGTTTTGCTTTTGGGATGCAACACACACAGAGGGACCACATTTTCTGCTTTGCTTTTGATTCTGTTGTACTAAATAGCACATGCAAACACTAAAATTTAAACCCAATAGAAACTTGGGTCCACTGTGAGACACAATGACCATGACAGACAAAATGCCCATAAACAAACACAAATCCAAAGAACAGGTGGTCACGTTTTTCATAAACATCAAAAAATACAACCAATATTCTCATTCCATTACATGTAACATTGACCAATGATTGATTACTCAAAAAACAATAAAACAACCACAAGCCCAAAGTAAAAACCCAAACAGTGACTGATTTCTTACCAGGATTTTAGTCCCTCAAACAACCCGTTGCTCGTCTAGGTTTACACTTGCAACACTATGTCAATATCAGATGTAGGTGATACGCATCTTTTAGCTTGAACTCCCCATTCAGGGATGCAATCCATGTAACACAATCTTCTCTCTGATTTGAAAAGGGGATTGGGGTTGCTTTTATATCAAGAAGGGTAGAGGTCGGGAGAGGGAATGACAGAGACTGCAGGTTCCAGCCAAAAAAACTCACGACATCTTTAAGGGTAATGCTCTGTTCCCCTTTATTAAGAGGCCCCGAAATTTGGCTTCTTAAGGTACCTTTATCAAGCCATTTGTCGAACCAAAGGACAACCCACTGTTTTTCCCAGCAATCCATTTCATCCCTTTATTAAAAATTGGCGTACCTTTCTTAAGACTAGACCAAACAGGGGAGCACGGCTTCTGCCTGATCTGAGTGCTCAAGGTCCTTCTCTGACAACAATACTTCGAGGAAAGAACTCTGACCCATAGCGCAGGCTTTTCAGACTGGAATCTCCAATTGAGTTTTGCCAAAAGCGCTGTGTTCTTTTGCTTTGCCGCTTGGAGACCAAGTCCTCCTTGCTCTTTTGACCTTGTAATTTTATTCCAGCCGACAAGATGTACTTTCTTCTTGTTTTCAGTCGAACCCCAAAGGAAATTTCTGCTGAGTCTATCCATTCCTTGAAGAATTTTAGAAGGGAGTTCCATGCATTGCATCGTATAATTGGGAATAGTAGATGTAACCGCCTGAGTTAGAACCAGTCTACCAGCAAAGGAAAGCAAATTGGCTTTCCAACCAACTAGTTTACCTTGGATACGGTCAAGAATAAACCCAAAATCTTGCGGAATGCCTGTGTGTTTGATAGGGAATTCTAAGTATTTCCCCAAATTTGAAACAATTTATTTTAATTTTTATATTTTGTTGTTTTACAATATATTTAGTAAAAAAAAATTATAAAAGAAGGGTGGAAATTTTCAATCCTTCTTTTCCCCAGCAAAGTGTGCACAACGTTTGGGCTTTGTCACTCGTATGTAGGAAATTTCCAAGAAACCTTCATTCATTGCATCTTTTACTTTGGTAAATAGTAAATATTGTGTTTGATGTTTCATTCACTTCAGTTGCAGTCACATACGAAATTTGCAAGGAATTTTGTTTTACTCACTTTGGCATGTGAAAATTTGACTGTTTCTCTCTCTTTCTCTCTCTCTCTCTCATAAATGTTTTATTATTCTCACTTTTTAAACTTGTTTTCACTTATTTTATTCAACGATTGAGATTGAAAGTTGTTTCTTACAACTCTCAATCAAAATCGTTAAGAGTAATTGCATACCTAACTGATCTTAATCCTCGTTTCACACTTTCACTTTCACTAGTTTTAAGTTATTTTTAACTGGCTTTTTGACCAAAAGGAAATAGTGGTTTCATAATGCTATCACTATGGTTCTAGTTATGCCTCTGTGTTATTTTGAATGGTATTAATTTTTGACCAGCTAATACAGTTCTTTCTTCTTTTTATATTACTTTTTAATTTGCTATAAAGTTTTCTTAACACTACTTTTTAATCAGTAACAAAGTGATATGGATTTTGTGACGAAAGGTAGGACTTTTACACTGGGGTGATTTTAGGGGATGGAAAATGGGGGAAAAGTGAGAAAGAAATTTTTTTTATTTTTTTATTTATTTTTGTGTTTAATTGGAGTGATTTTAAATTGGTAGGGCTTAAGTGTTTTTTGACTTTCTTTTCTACCGACCTCACCAAAATGTTTTTTCCCCAAATCGGAAATAAAATTAGAGAGAAAAAATGGAACAAAGGTGTAGATCAATGTGGTGGGCCTTTTGTGATTTTTGGGTTGGACTATCTCCTGCCGTATTATGGCCCAAGTGTTCTGGATTAGAGAGTCGGGTCTGGCCCAATTGCAACTAACTTTGGTCCGGCTTGTGCACAAACTATGCCCCGTTTGCCGAAACTTTAGTTACATGCCCTTGGTAGATAGAGTTGCTACAGAGAAGCCATGGCAGATAAAGGCAATACAACAATGATAATGGAATACATTACAGTTGAGTGGAAATAAGTAAGAAATCTTTAGTTAAAGCAAGGGAAAAGAACACGTTATGAATGCAATAGTAGGGACAAGAGAAAAGACGATAACAACAATTGATAAAAGGAGACAATTAGTTTGCCGCGTCTAGTCCTGTCACGGGACTAAGGCCAAGGAGTAAACCACTTTCTCAACGTGGGTAACTTCACAAGATGATCTTGCCACGGAAATTACCCACTTTGAGGGAACGGTCCTGAATGGCTTGTGCCCAAAAGAATCCTTTTGTCTCTAACAGAGAGTAGGCCTGTAGAGGGAGAGAAGGGATTAGCCTATCGGTGCATACCTGCCATTTTATGCTCTCTATTTTTTTGTTATTTCTAATTCTTTTTCCTTTCTCGTTTCTTTTCTCAGTGCTTCCCTATCTAGTGATGTTGTGATTCTCTCTTAGCGATTACTATTGCCATGATGGTGCCCCATCTATTGCGCACGACAAGTGTCCTTTATATACTGCTTGCAGTGACTGGATTTTATCATTTTAGCCTTTAACCACCTTTGTCTAGTCTGGGTGTCCTTGCTGACCCCCGTTGGTTACAAAAAAGGTTATTTTGTTTGTTTGTTCACCATGGCATTCTTATCCCTACGGTGTGGGTGTTCTTCCCTCCTATCTCTCATGGCATGCACCTAGTGGTTCCAGCTCATCCTTACTTCTTTTGGGTAGTATGTCATCCCAGCAGGACATTTCCCCCAAAAGAACGTGAGCGGGAACCCCAGAATAGGCTTTCCCCTCTCCCTATCGCCAGGCCATACCCTTTCTAACCTCTGACCTATGACCCACCACTTCCTGTATTGGCTGGGTACAGGCTGGTGATGTCTGGGCCCTACGCGTGCTTTACTTCTGAGTACGTCCAAAACTTGTCCGCTACTTATGCGTCTACCATGGTCTGGAGGCTCATCTGTGCGTTCTGCCGCTTATCCTTGACCAATTATGGCGTGAACTGCTCTCTGACTTCTATTCCTTACCGCTTGCTTTACTCCAAGGGTTGGGCCTTGCCCGGTTATGGGTTTTCCCTTCTTGAGCACATTCTTTGCTCTTTCTGCAATCCTATTGCCATTTTTTGCCATACCCTTTTGCTGTTCCTGTCGTGGTGTTATTTGACATGTGCCCGTTGGGCCTTTTTGGGTCTATTGCTTATTCTTCTCCTAATGACTCTATATGGTCATTGGTTTCATACTCATGCCACTTTGGGCTTTTCTTGGCCCATTTCATCGCTTATGGGTTCTTTTGTCCCATTTCTTTCTTCTTGAACATCCTTGACCCAGTTACTTCCCTTGGACATCCTCGGCCCAATTTCTAGTTCTGCATACCCATGGGCTTTCACTAACTCCCTTGGGTTTCCTTGGCCCGATTGCCTTATTCCTCATCCTTGGGGCTAATGGGCTTCCCACTAACCCCTTACTTTCTTACTCTATTACTTCGGGCCTGTTATGGCTCATACTCACTTTGCTACATAATGCCCATGTGTTTTCTACTTCTCTTTCTGAGCTCCTTTAGGCCCACTTGCTTTCCTCAAAACCTGTTTATGTACTTCATGGGCCTGTGAACCATTGTTCCTGCCAACCAAGCTTAATGGCCTTTCTAACCATCCACCAACACTTCCTTGCTCATAGTGTTGGGCTTCGTTCTGCTACTGGCCTTCCAAAAATGAGCATTAACATTCAGCCCCCTAAGCATATGAAATGCTCCTGCGGTTCATATGCGAATAAAAGACTCTCCAGTCCTTTCTGTCTTTTCTTTTTCTTTCCTTCGCAGGTTTTTTCGAATAGTGGACCTCAACTTGTATATATTATTATTTTTTTTCCCTTTTCTTGCCATGAACAATTTAGCAGTTATTCTGAAACACGGCCTCCGCTTCATTAATTTCATCCTTTATCCGATGGCTGACCCATCGCATCCTTTCGTGTCAGTGTTAATGACGTTGGTACTTAAGAGAGATTCCCTTCACATTCCAAACACAAACACGTTCTCCTTTTCCCTTTCTTCATTGTGTCTTCTCTCCCAAGCGCTATCACCCACTTACTCCGATCAACCGCTACATCATGACGCCGGCGAAAGGCCAAAGTTCTTTCCACCGTAAGGGAAAAGAGGTTGTCTCCGATGATCCCGTTGCGCAAGAGGTAGGCGAAGAGGCCGTCTACTCCGAATCGGACCATTTCGATGAGGAGGAGGCACAGCATGACTCCGATAGTGAGTGCGCTCCTCTTATAGACCCTTGGCATGATACCCATGCATATTTCCCAAAAGTTCCCTGTGATTACACGCTGCCGCTGCCGGGCCGTGTGTGGCTTGCCCTTTGCTGTCGCAACACGAACGTTTCTTGGGCTCCGTTGGCTTCTTCAATTCCAGACCTTGTCATCCGCCAAGGTATTTCACTCCCCGTGCCCATTCTTTCTGAGTTTGGATCGAGTACCGCTTTGGGTTGGAAGGAATGGGTGGATAAGGAGTTGTCTGACACGGGTTTCATGGGGTTACTACAGTGGGCCGGTGTATTGAAGGCTATTATTTCATCCCGCTGCTTATCTAACTATAGGGACCTCTTCAACCTCCGCCATTTGGTCCACCGGTGGTGTACCACCACTCACACTTTCTTTCTTTCATGTGGCGAGATCACCGTGACTTTGGAAGATGTGGCAAACCTGTTGCTTTTGCCCATCCTTAGTGATGTTGACCTTGACACCTTGGAGCATTCTCTAGAAGAAGCGGCCATGGAGGCCGAGTTGAAGAAGTGGATGAGTGACAATGCGAAGTTGTCATATTGGGTTGGTTCCTCCTCTAAGATCTTCGTTGTTGCTCGCGATGCGACCTTCATCATGTTCTGGCTTTGTAAGTTTATCTTTGGCTCTCATCCCCACTACACTGTGAAGCCTTTGTATTTTCAATTAGCCATTAAGATATCTGCTGGGGTAAGTCTGCCGTTGGCTCCCATGTTCTTGGGACATTTGTATGTTCAATTGGATATTCTGCAGAGTGATGAGGACCAGGCGAGTTCTTGCCATATAGTTACTATCTCTGTTCATAGTACCATCCTGCAGCAGTTTTTGTATGAGTGGTATGCTAAACACCTAGCAAAGTGTAGGCCTGTTCGTTTTGCCAAGGAGGGATACCAGTCGTGCTTGAGAGTTATCACTGATTTCTGTGGCCGATTTGAGTTTGACTTTCCTTTAGGTTTTCGTTGGGTTGGTTTGAAGCCGATAGGACATCCTATTGTTGAGTTTTTTGATAAATGAGTTGGGTTTTCTTGGAGAACATACAAGAACTTAGGTACAGGTTACATGTGCTGATTCTGTTATGGGTCCGTTTGTTGATACTGCTGGGACCACCACCCCATTGACTGGTTTCGAGGAGAGGGGCATTACTTACTTGGCAGCCACCAACGCTGGGTGGTTGCCTTATCTAGCTAATGAGTGTGTTAGGTTTGTGCACTATCCTGCTAACAGGGTGAGGAGATAGTTTGGGCTGGATCAGGAAATTCCTGATGATCTTTCTTCCCTTATAGAGTCCTCTACTTCTGTTTGGCCATTCCTGCAGCACACTGCCTTTGAGTTTTGGAGAAAGCGTTTTACTGTGATCACCATCCCAGGTTCACAGAGAGAGGGAATTTGTACTTCTGCCATGCACGGATACTGGCAGGCTGTGATGACCTTATTTGAGAAGGAATTGTTGGGCGGCCATGGGTTTTCTCTTATTCCTCCTGACGGACTTAGTGCAATTATCTCTGCCAACCCTTGGCTGCTTCTGCCTTTTAAGTCTGTGTTGGCATACGCTAGAAAGTAGAGTCGGTCTACCATATTTGAGTGGGTAGGGGAGGATAGAGAGTGGTTCTAGCATGCCGGTGATTATCCCATGGGTTGGGAGAAGAAAGTAAAGGTGACAAACATTTTTGTCCTAGGTAAGAAGAGTTCTGCCAAGTCTAAGTCTGCCAAGAAGGGTTATGATTCTTCTGAGGCTTGCTCAGACATTGTACCTTTTGAGAGTGACCTCCCTCCTATAGGCAACATAGTTTTAGAGAGCTCTCCTCCTCCTTCCGCTCGTACCTGTTCTAGGAGGCACTCTACAGCCAGCAAGTCAAAGCCTACTACTCCGCGACCATCTACTGGTGCTTCCCCTTCTAGTAGGACCCGTGGCAGCAAGAGAAAGATATCTCCCCCTCCTGTGTCCACCACTACTGAGAGGAGAGTATGTTATCTCTAATTTTGCTTTGTCTTCTTTATGTTTTTATAAGGCTTTCCTGCGACTAACCCTTATATACTTGTTGACTCATCTCCTCATCATTGTCTTCTGTTTTCTTTTCTTTTGCAGTCTTAGCATAAGGAGGATGCATCTGCCACCCGTCCTATACTACTTGATGAGCCCGAGTTTGAGGTATGTCTCCTTCTATTTTTTTTGCACGTATTTCCCCTGCCATATGCCATTGGTTGTCCCATCATCAACAGTTATGCATTCCTTTCTTCCTCATTTTCCTTTTTTTCTTTTTTTGTTTCCCAAGCCGAGCCTGAGCCTATCTCCATATATCACACCACGGCTGAGGAGATTTCTGCCTCTATGGGTACACCCATGGAGGGTTTCTTTGATGGGGCTGATGTGGTGTTCGAGGCTGTAACTCCTGCCACACTTGCTGTTGCACAAGGAGTTTCTACTGAGGCTCCTATCCCTTCCACTGAGCCGGTACCTATAGATGAGGGTACTTATATGGAGAGGGTTAGTGAGACTGCTCCCATTCCTGTTGAGACACTTACTCCCCAAAAGGGAGCCATTCCTCCTGTTGCTGCTCAGACTGAGGTTGCTTCTCCTGTCACACCTCTCGTTATCTTCACCAGTGACCCTTTTGCGGCTCTATCTCAAGCCGTGAAGGATGTCTCTTCTTTAGTGGTTACCCCTTCTTCCATCCCAAGCTCTACTACACATGGACCTGATGCTGACTTATCCTCTGAGAGATCTGAGGATGTTCTTGAGGATCCTAATGACGAACCCACCATGAAGAAGAGAGTTTCTAATTTTGATGAAGAAGAGAGTGCTAACTATGAGGCCGAATTCATGGGTATGTGTCTCCTTATCTTGTTAAGTTCCCTCATCCCCCTACCCCTTCTTTTTTTTCTCTCTTTATACATACATATCTGTGTAACCCTTTGATGACGTCTCCCTTTATTTTTCATGTCTATTCCTTTGATTACAAAGACTTTTGAGGAGCCAGGAGTTGCAGCTGACACAGAGATGCTCACAGCCACTTCTCGTGCCGCACCTGTAGGAGCTGTTTTCGCCATATTTTCAGCACCAGTTCTTGCTGTACCTACAGTATCAGTTTCTGCCATTCCCACAGCAGCAGTTCCTACTATTCTCACAGCTTTTATTCTTACGGGTTCTAGTGTGTTTCTCTTCCTCATCTCTTTCTTCATTTCTTCATTGTGAGTTCATACTTCTTAGCTCATGGTTTCTCATACCACGCTTCATGTTTCTTATTAGGTCCACTCCTTACTGCGCCATCTCAGTTTGAGGTGGGCAGCAGTTCTGCCACAGTTCCAGACCCTGTGAGTGAGGCTGCAACCTTCTTTGCTCGTTTTGATCAGCCTGAGGTTAATGACCTTGATCCTGCAGACTTCTGGGGTTCTGGGCCTCCCTATGTAGACTTCCATGGCTTTAAAGTTCCCGAGAATTTTGTTTCTCATTTGGAGGCAGTCTATAGTAGCCGTGGTGACTCCATGCAAGGATTCCGCCTTGGCTGTTCTGTCAGGAAGCACTTTTTGAAGCTGCTGGGGAGTGTGATGAATGATATTGAGCATAACTTCGTTGACATTGTCTCCACCGAGAGGATCCTGTAGTGGAGGGCTGCGATTCAGGAGCTTGGTAGTGTGGGCTTTGCTGTGGAGTTCATTCTGGACAATCTTCGTGAGATTGCCCAAGCCTTCTTTATTAAGAAGGTTCAGCTTGCTGTTGATGCCATTAACATACGCCTCAAGGTTTTGAGGAAGGAGGTGGCAAACTTGGAAGGTCGTCGTGAGCGCCTTCTTTCTAGCATTGGTGGATCCAGCCACTTTGGAGATCAACCTCTTATTTTTGGGCTTCGTTGATGATGATGTAGTTCCCCTTTTATTATTATTTTTCTTATTCCCCTATCTAGTACACTTTATGTTCCCTATAGCACTTATTTGGAAAGTTTGATACGATTTCCACAGTTTGGGTTTGTAACTATAATGCTACACTTTGTTACTACTTCTACTATTGCTATGACAGAGAATGCTTATATAATACTTAGTACCTTTTCATTACATACTCATAAAAGCACGTTACAATCTAGTCTTGTGACATAGTCACTTGGAGGAAAAAAAGGAAACATAAAACTCATTAGATAAAAGGGATAACTACATAACTCTTAAGCATAATAACGTTTCAACCACTTGCCATGGATGGGATCAATCAGGTCTTTGCCATCCATTTGGGCCAAACGGTAATACCCACTTGCATATGCCTCTCTTATCACGAGGGGTCCCTCCTATTTTGGTGAAAACTTAGATGGTCCTGCCATATCTCGCCTTACGTGGTCTACTGCCTTTAACACGAGTTGTCCTTTTGTGAACACTCTCTCTTTAGTCATTTAGCCATAGGCTTCAGTCATCCTTTGCCTCTATTTGCAACTGCGCTTTTTGGCCTCTTCGCTTCTTTCATCAAGCCTCTCTAGGTCCTCGTACCTTTCTGCCGCAAAGACTCCTTTTTCTTTTTCTTTTTCTTTCTCTCGCATCTGCATAACTCTTAAAGACGGAGTCAGCACTTCTGCCGGGCTCATTACCTCTGTCCCGTAGACCAAGGAAAAGGGTGAAAACCCTATGGCTGACTTTGGTGAATTTCTATAAGCCTAAAGAGCGTCTGGCAGGTGCATTACCCATCCTCCTGTATACTCTTGGCTCATTTTACTGATGATCTTTATGAGGGACTTGTTCGTTGCCTCTACTTGTCCATTTCCTTGAGGGTAATAGGGCGATGAACGATGGTGCTTGACTTGGTAGAATTCCAGCATCTTCCTCACATCACTATTGATAAAGGGTGTGCCATTGTCATTGATAATCCTATGGGGTACCCTAAACCTCACAATTATGTTTTCTTTGATGAAATTTGCTACTGCTCCCCCCGTGGCCTTATGGAGTGGTACTGCCTCCTCCTATTTGGTGAAGTACTCCGTAGCAACCAAGATCCATATGTATCCCCGCGATAGTGGGTTGACCGGTCCTACCAAATCAAGCCCCCAAGTATGGAAGGGCCATAGGGTGACCATGCTGTGTAAGTTTTGCGGATGAATGTGAATCAAGTTGGCTTGTACTTGGCAGCTGTGGCATTTTTCACAAATTCTGCTGTATCTTTCTTCATGGTGGGCCAGTAATAACCTATTTGTAGCAAGCATTTGTACAACTTTTTCTTCCCCTGGTGTTCCCCACACTCTCCTGCGTGTACTTCTTTTATCATCTTTTTTGCCTCCTCGGGACCCATACATCGTAATGGGTCCCCATCATACCCTTTCTTGAAAAAGATTCCGTTATGCAAAAAGTAGCGCATTGCCAGCCTCTTAAGCTTGTATTTTTCACTGTACTTTTGTGGCAGGATACCTTCTATTAAGTACTGCGTGAATGGACTTCTCCAGTCTTCGCTGATAAACACAGTGTAACTTTTTTCTCTGTCTGTAGCAAGCTAGCAGGTCTCGCATTGGGTTTGGATCTGATCTGCGTCCTTACCTATACTTGGCCAATAGAAACCTGCCCTTTGAAGTTTGCGGTAAAGACTGACTTCTCCGCAGGATCCGCAAGTCTTACCATGCATTTCCTTCAACTTTCTTTGGGCCTCCTCTTGTCCCACACATCTAGACAATACCCCACCTGGCATCCTACGGTACAATTCTCCTCTTACCAAGGCGTTGTCCTTTAGCACCTTCAGTTCTGCCATGTCTTATTTCTTCATCAAGGCCTTCTTTATGGGAACCCTCCAATCTCCTTCGCATTGTTCCTCTTGGAACCTTTCATTCAACATCTCAATAATAGATCCTTTCCTCTTGCTGACTTCTATCCTGGTGCTATCCCCTTCGAAAATTATTTGTGAGCCTAATGCTGGGTTCCTTCAAGGAGAAGCTTCCCTTGGCCTAGCAGACCACTAGGTTCAAATCACCTATTACTTTTAAATGCTTGATCCCCATTTCAAGGGCCGTGGCTAACCTAGTTAGATAAGCCTCATATTCTGCTGTGTTGTTTGAACAAGGGAATTCTAATTTGAATGAAAGTGCCACAGCCTTATCTTCTTCATGATACAAGACTACTCCCACTCCTCCTAACTGGGTGGTAAAGGACCCATCAAATTTCATCACCCATTACTCTCTGACTTCTTCTGCCATGGCTACTTCTCCTTGGACTTCATCATCCAGCGGGAATTCTTCTTCTACTGGAAACTGCGCCAACAAATCTGCTATAGCCTGGCTCTTTATTGCCTTGGGCGTTCCCGCTTTCAAGTTGTATTGTGACAATTGTAATAACCACTGAGATATTCTGCCAGAGAGAATCGGTTGCCGCAACAAAGTTTTGATTGCGTGAGACTTAGTCATCAGCCACACCTCGTAAGCCAAGAAATAATGGCGTAGCTTTTGCGAGGCATATACAATAGCCAAGCATGCCCTTTCTGCCCTTGGGTAACGAGTTTCTGTATCTTTTAGGGCACAGCTGATGTAGTAAACTGGTTGCTCAATGCCACTTCCATCCTCTTAGGCAATCAATGCACCTAGGGCATACGAGTTGGTGGCTAGGTAGAGCAACAATGGCTTCTTGTGGACTGGGGCTTGCACAGTAGGAAGGTTCATCATAACCTGTTGTAGCCTCTTGAAAGCCATTTGCTGTGTTTCTCCCCACTCAAAGCTTTGCCCCTTCTTGAGTAATTTGGCAAAAGCAAAAGTAATTGATGCCAATCCAAGGATGAATCTTTGGATATATGAGACCTTCCCCAAGAAACTCTTCAACTCCTTTATTATGGTTGGAGGTTTTATGGTTGCTATGGCCGTAGCTTTGGTCGGGTCCACATCTATTCCTCTGCTGTGAACCAGGAAACCCAAGAATTTCCCAAAGGATACTCCAAATGCACACTTGAGAGGGTTCATTCTCAGTTTGAAAGCTCTACACCTCTCAAATACCTTTCTCAACACTTGGACGTGTTCTTCTCGCTTCTTTGATTTTACCACTATGTTATCCACATAGTCCTCTAGCTCCTGATGCATCATGTCGTGGAATATAGCCATCATTGTCCGTTGATAAGTTGCACCTGCATTTTTCAACCCAAAATGCATCACAGTGTAGTAGAAGTTGCCTATGGGTGTTCTAAAAGCAGTTTTCTCCGCATCCCTTGGCGCCATTCTAATTTGGTTGTACTTGCTGAATCTATCCATGAATGAAAACATGGCGCTTCTTGCAGCAGAATCTATCAGCAAATCCATATTTGGTAATGAGAATTCGTCCTTTGGGTAGACTCTGTTGAGATTTCTGAAATCTACGCAACACCTTATCTGCCTGTTCTTCTTCTTCACTGGTACTATGTTGGATAACAGGCTACAATTAGTTGTATTTTTTGTATATCAAATAGTTCTACATACAAAAAAAAAAAAAAAACTTTTATTTGTTCTCTGGTGTCACTACAAGAAAAGAGTCTACTAGCAAGGCTCAAATACCCTCGCAAAAATTTAAATATCGTCGCAAAAGATTATTAGCGAGGGCATATGGCCCTCGAAGGCCGTCGTATTTGCTCTTGTTGCTAAAAGAGATTTTGCGACCATACCTTCGCAAATAAATAATTTACAAGGGCAACCCACCGTCGGTACTAAACAAATTCACCCTCACAAATATATTACCAAACAACGAGAAAAGTCGACGACTTATTTTTAGCGAAGGGAAACAGTCGTCGTTAACAACTATTTGTGAGGACCTTTATACCCTCGCAATTAGTTATTTGCGAATTCCAAATTGACAACATACTTTTTACCGACAAATAATGTCATCACTAAAATTTATTTGTGAGGGCTTTTAACCCCTTGCAACTTATTTTTAGCGAGGAGAAGCAGTTGTTGTTAATAACTATTTATGATGACCTTTATACCCTCGCAATTAGTTATTTGCAAATTTCAAATT